>JAJEJO010002729.1:234998-248948 GCA_020662805.1 Glaucomys volans | reverse complement strand
CCCACCCCTCCCTTCCCTCTATGCTATCCATCCTTCCGCCATTCTTGCCACCTTTCCCCCCGCATCATGCATCATCATTCACTTATCAGAGAGACCATTCGGCCTTTGGATTTTGGGGATTGGTTAATCTCACTTAGCATAACAGTCTCCAACATCATCCATTTACCTACAAATGCCATAATTTTATTCTTCTTTATGGCTGAGTAATATTCCACTGTGTATATATACCACAGTTTCTTTAGCCATTCATCTATTGAAGGGCATCTAGGTTGGTTCCACAATCTAGCTATTGTGAATTGAGCAGCTATGAACATTGATGTGGCTGTATCACTGTAGTAATCTGATTTTAAGTCCTTTGGGTATAGGCCAAGGAGTGGGATAGCAGGGTCAAATGGTGGATCCATTCCAAGTTTTCTAAGGAATCTCCACACTGCTCTCCAGAGTGGCTACACCATCTTGCACTCCCACCAGTAATGAATGAGTGTACCCTTTTCCCCACATCCTCCCCAACACCTGTTGTTGCCTGTATTCTTAATAAAAGACATTCATTCTAATTGGGGTAAGATGAAATCTTAAGGTGGTTTTGATTTGCATTTCTCTTATAACGAGGGATGTTGAACACTTTTTCATAAATCTGTTGATTGCTTGTAGATCTTCCTCTGTAAAGTGTCTGTTCATTTCCTTGGCCCGTTTATTGATTGGGTTATTAGTGTTCTTGGTGTAAAGATTTTTGAGTACTTTGTAGACTCTGGAGATTAGTGCTCTATCTGAAGTGTGTGTAGCAAAGATTTTCTCCCACTTTGAAGGTTCTCTCTTCACCTTGCTGATTGTTTCCTTTGCTGAGAAGAAGCTTTTTAGTTTGACTCTATCCCAATCATTGATTCCTGCTTTTATTTCTTGCGCTTTGAGAGTCATGTTAAGGAAATCTGGTCCTAGGCCAACGTGATGAAGATTTGGACCTATTTTCTCTTCTATTAGGTGCAGAGTCCCTGGTCTAATTTCTAGGTCCTTGATCCACTTTGAGTTGAGTTTTGTACAGGGTGAGAGATATGGGTTTAGTTTCATTTTGCTGCACATGGATTTCTAGTTTTCCCAGCACCATTTGTTGAAGAGGCTGTCTTTTCTCCACTGTATGTTTTTGGCTCCTTTGTCAAGTATGAGATACCTATATTTATGTGGGTTTGTCTCTGTGTCCTCTATTCTGTACCATTGATCTACCTGTCTATTTTGGTGCCAATACTAAGCTGTTTTCATTACTATTGCTCTGTCGTATAGTTGAAGATCTGGTATTGTGATACCCCCTGCTTTACTCTTCTTGCTAAGGATTGCTTTAGCTATTCTGGGTCTCTTATTCCTCCAAATGAATTTCATGATTGCTTGTTCCATTTCTATAAGATCCGTCATTGGGATTTTAATTGGAATTGCATTGAATTTGTATAGCACTTTTGGAAGTATGGCCATTTTGACAATATTAATTCTGCCTATCCAAGAACGTGGGAGATCTTTCCATCTTCTCAGATTCTCTTTAACTTCTTTCTTTAGTGTTCTGTAGTTCTCAGTGTAGAGGTCTTTCACATCTTTTGTTAGATTGATTCCCAAGTATTTTATTTTATTTGAGGTTATTGTGAATGGGGTAGTTTTCCTAATATCTCTCTCAGAGGATGCATCACTTACAAATAAAAATGCATTGGATTTATGAGCATTAATTTTATATCCTTCTACTTTACTGAATTCATTTATGAGTTCCAGAAGTTTTCTGGTGGAATTCTTGGGCTCTTCTCAATAGAGAATCATGTCATCAGCAAATAGGGATAGTCTGAGCTCTTCTTTTCCTATTTATATTCTTCTAATTTCTTTGGTCTGTTTAATTGCTCTGGCTAGAGTTTCAAGAAAAATGTTGAATAGTAGTGGCAAAAGAGGTCATCCCTGCCTTGTTCCAGTTCTCAGGGGCAATGCTTTCAATTTTTTTCCATTTAGAATGATGTTCGCTGTGGGCTTAGCATAAATAGCCTTTACAATGTTAAGGAATGTCCCCACTATCCCTATTTTTCCTAGTGTTTTGAGCATGAAGGGGTGCTGTATTTTATCAAATGCTTTCTCTGCATCTATTGAAATAATCATGTGGTTCTTGACTTTAAGTCTGTTGATAGTGAATTACATTTATTGATTTCCAGATGTTGAATCAACCTTGCATCCCCGGGATGAAACCCACTTGATCATGGTGCACTATCTTTTTAATATGCTTTTGTATGCGATTTGCTAAAATTTTGTTAAGAATTTTTGCATCTATATTCATTAGAGATATGGGTCTGAAATTTTCTTTCCTTGATGTGTCCTTCTCTGGTTTTGGTATCAGGGTGATATTAGCTTCATAGAATGAGTTTGGAAGGGTTCCCTCCTCCTCTATTTCATGGAAAACTTTGAGGAGGATTGGAATGAGCTCTTCTTTGAAGGTCTTGTCGAACTCGGCTGTGAATCCATCTGGTCCTGGACTTTTCTTTGATGGTAGGCTTTGGAGGCCCATAAAGTTCAAGTGCCTGAGGTTTCTCTTAGTTAGTTACTCCTAGGACTTTGGACACTTAAAGATTGAGCAAGTCTCACTCCAGGTGGTTGATATATTAGTCTGTCTTTGCTTTTCCATTTGTTGAGTTCTTTGAATCAGTGCTGTTTATTGATGATATGTTGTCTTTAATAAGTCATGTGTTCTTTGCAAAAACAAATGGCATGCTTTAACACCTTTCCAAACTTCCCCATTCCTTTCTTTTTGTCCAAAATTACTTTGTGTTTAAAGGAAAATAAAGCTCTCTTTATAATCTGTTTAGTTTTCTTCACCAGCAGTTGTCCAGTGTCCTTGCTTTTTTTATTCCAGGGCTTTTATCTACTCTTAACTTCTTGCTAACAATATCCTTTGCATTCTTTAAGCAAGTATTTATGATGTAGAATCTTTAATTTATCCTCCACTTAAATGATGTGTAGAGAATTACAAGTTTTCAATTATTTCCTACCTGCAGCATTTTGAGTAGAGATTCCATTATCCACTGGAATCAATTATTGCTAATGTCTGGTACTTGCCTATTTGTCATTCTTCTGTAAGAAATCTTTCTCTGGTTAGTTTTAAGATCTTTATGAATCTTAAAGATATATATAGATATAGATATATATATATGTAAATCTAAGATATATATAGGTGTTGATCAATTTCTATTATTCTGCTTGGTATCTGAGTGTTCTTTATATGTCACTCAAGTCTATCTTTGGTTTTCAAAGTTAGTTACCAGAATTATTAGTTCTTTGAATACTGTTTTCTCAACTTTCCAACTTCCTCTATTCTCTACTCCTTTCTTTTTTTCGAATTTGTTAAAGATTCACACACTCTCTTCTATGTCTTTTGTTGTGTCTTATCACATTTTCCAAATTGTATTCCATTTGTATTGTATTCCATGTCAGTGTCTCTTTATTTATTCAAGTATATTAATGTCTTCTTAGGTGAACCAAGATAGCATTTACTTCATCTGCTGAATAGCTATCAGTCACTGCAACTATTACATATTTTTAATTTCAAGATTTCTAATTTATATGTTTACTTTTAGTTGTTCTTGGTTTTTATCTGATGGTTTTTATTTTATAATTTCTTTCTGATTTTGTGAATATTATTCTTTCAGTTATCCCTTTGATGATATCAAAAATACATTAAAAATAAGATGCTTTACAGATACCTCTATTTTCTTTGGAGTTAATTCTCTTAAATGATTTCTATAGTATATCTTTTATAACATTAGATTCATTTATGTGCTTCAAATTTTAATTTGTAGTTGCAGCCAACTGAAGTGGGAATATTTTGGTGGATGTGTTGATATGTACATATATATGTTCATACATGTGTTATTTTCTCTTTGTTCATTCACCCAACTTTTTACTAGAAGGAGAAACCCAACCAAATCTCTCCATTTACATGGAATGGAGATGATCTCCATCCCCAGTCACAAATGATAGTTTTAAATTCAACTTAATATGTCAAATGAATGTCCATTCTTTATGTACATTAGGTCATATTCCATCAGGCCTGTAAATTCAAAAATCACTTCTGTATACTTGGTTGATTCTTTTGCTCTAGGGAGATAGTCCATTCTTTTTTTTTTTTTTTTGGTCCTGGGGATTGAACCCAGGGGCACTCCACCACTGAGCCACATCCCCAGCCCAATTTTGTATTTTATTTAGAGACAGGGTCTCACTGAGTTGCTTAGGGCCTCGCTAAGTTGCTGAGATAGTCCATTCTTATGCAGCTGTACTCCTTTTCATACATCCTTAGTATTCTACCTGCAATTCAATGTTGGGAGGACGGATAGTTCGCATTGTTCCATATGACTGCACAGCACCATTTTTCTTCAAATACAGATTCAAAATATTCATCTTAATCCAGTTGCTTACAACCTTTAATCAGGAGGATTCTTTTTCTCAAGCCAATGTACCCTTCTCTAAGGTTCTTTCCACTTCACACCTTCTTGTGAATAGTCACCTGAATAAATTACTCAAATATTTCTTTGTTCCAAATCCTTTCATAGTCTCTAATTTCCTACTGAATAATATTAAAGCAGCCCCACTCTGCTTTTGAAGAAGTATTGTTTAATGTAAGTAATTCAGATTTTCAAGTCATTTCTGTCTTTCACAAAATCTTCCACAGGTAGGAATTTTACTTCAGTGGCTAAATCTTACCATAATTGCATAAGTATGTCTTTTAAAAGGGAAAAAAAATTAAATAAAACAAACTTCCAAACCATAGAAACTAATCCTTCAGTACTTAAACAGGAAATCAAAAGAGGTAACTGTGATTATTATCTAGCATCCAAAAATAGTTTCTTCTCTGTCTCCCACCAGAAAGCTAAACCTATGTCACATATTTTGACATTTCCTTTGGAGTACCAATTTTTATATCTGTCAGTAGACTAGGAACCAAACAATGTGGTTACAAACAAAAATCTCCTGGCTTATCACATAGAAGCGTATTTCACTTGCAATTGTTCTGTTTATCGCAGCCTCTTAAGGAGTTGATAGAAATGCAATCTTCAAATATACTTCTTTTATGGACACAATACCTTTATTTTACTTATTTATTTTTATGCAATGCTGAGGATCAAACCCAGTAACTCACACATGCCAGGCAAGTGCTCTACACTGAGCTACAACCACCAGCCTTTTCAAATATACTTTTAAGATTACTGCAACAAGAATAAAGTAACAGCAAATCATACACAGGTTCTTAGGGTTTTCTCAAGGAAGTATTAGAAATCACTTGTTTAAAAAAGTTACGTAGTCAAGCTTACTATCAAAAGGGGCAAGTAAGTCTCATTTCACTATACATGCAGAAGGAAAAGAGTTAGAAATATTTGGTAATCTACAATAATAATTTCCAGGGTATTTGTAAAGAGGGAAACATTAAATTATTGTTTCCTTATTATGTTATTATTATTACTTTAATTTTGTTAATGCAATATTTGTAAGTTAAATGAATGTAAAAGTAAAAGCAATACTGAATTCCTCAAGAAAGACATGTACATTCAGTGTACAATTCTTAAATTAATAACTTGAATTGTCACAAATCCATAACTATGAACAAAAAACTTCATCACAAGGTTTCCAAAAATTATTAATATGCCCCTACAGTCCTGTATAAAACGTAATGATAAAATGATATGGAAGAATAAAATATATCAAATAACTTTATGAACAAAGATAAGGTAGCATTGTTTTATATAATTCTTTCAATACTTATCATTTATGAAGCATTAAGATAATATATTACTATTTACATAGCACTCAATCAGTAACTTAATTACAAATATATAGCCATATTCTTTAGTGTTTCATAAATAAAATTCTCTACAGGGTAGTAATTGCTTGTATATATTTCTTACCTATTTCTGTGAAGATTATAATTCACATACAAAGCAAAGTGTTCAACTAACTAATCTCAAATTTTTGAGAGCTCCTCATTGTGTCATTTTTATAGGTGTCAGTGGCAATAAATTATTCACTTATTTGAACTAGTCTAAAAAGCAATGAGGCATATCATGGTTTCATATAGTAAACAAATACTCCATTCTTTCAAAAACCTTACATAACCACATCTTACAAATCCTATTGTAAAAGTATCTGAAATTCTACACAATTACAACAAAAGAATTACCTGCATCCTTAAATAAATGTATTAGGTTACAAATGGGTTTTAGCAAAGGGAAGTTTTCAATGGAGAGTGCTTAATTTTATTCAAAAACAACAGAGACAAGATATGGATGTTACCTATGAGTGAACTAGTAGGAAAAAATATCTATACCTTTTAAAATAATCTTCTTAAGAAAATTTGGATCAAGATGAAGTGTTCAGATTTAGGGATTAAAAGCCTCCCTCTATTGCGAGTGAATTGAAGAAGGGTAAAATTAATGTATAATTTTAATCAACATTGCCAAGGCCCTGGAGTTATTTCTCTGGGTATGCAGAGCCCGTGCCCACAAGAAGTTTTATCTAGATGGGTACATGAGACCTGAAAATGAAACCTAGAATACAAATAGGAATGCCAGCCTTCTGGCAAATGCATTTTTAAAATATACCTAAGGAAACAAATTGAGGAATTTGTCAACTAGTTTGAACTCTGTCACAAATAAATTCATGTAACCTTTTACTTTAATTACAGATTCTTTTTACTTTAGCTTATATTTTGAAAAATAATTCAAAATATATTGCTTGTTTATTTATCAAAACAAACTGATTTGTAAACAAAAAATTAAAGGTGACACAATATTCAAAATTTTGAGAAGACAGAATCGATGTAGGAAACAGTATTAGTATGTGTTTCCACTCCCATTCGAAATTTTCTGACATGATAGGAGAAAAAGAATAAATAAAAATTGTTTCAAAAAACAAACAAAAAGAGCAAAAGACATGCCATAAGGCAAGAAATGTTGAATATGTTAGAAGATGGAGAGTAGATAGTCTTGGATTAATAGAAAAAGCAATGACATTAAACACTACTACTTATAAACAGTGCAGGAAAGCATAAGTGGTTGAGAAATGATATAATCATTAAAAACTCCACAAATAACACTTTTATTAGGTAAAATAATATAATTATTTAAATATAACATAAAACATTCAAAAATAGAAGTAGAGGGCTGGGGATATAGCTCAGTTGGTAGGGTGCCTGCCTCTCAAGCACAAGGCCCTGGGTTCAAACCCCAGCACCGCAAAAAAAAAAAGAAAAAAAAAAAAAAAAATAGAAGTAGAAAAGGAGTTTATTTTTTGAAAAAGCTATACCTGAAAAGGAGTATGAATTTTGACTTTGTCAAATATTCTGGCCTGCCCAACTCTCACTACTAAAGTAAATGATATAAGGAAAAAACAAAGAATATTAGATAAAAGTTTCAGATACCAGAATTCAATATAAGAAAAGAAACTAGAAATTAAATGGGGAAATCCTTCCAGTAAAAAACCACAGAAGGAATCAGATAAAATCCAGAGCATAAAATGTCCAAATATCAGACTTCAGTATGGTAAAAACCACAGGATAACCAAAGAGAACCTCCCCTTGAAAGATAAAGCTATACAGAATTTGAGTCTAATGCTTTTCTGTTGAGTACATTCCCCAATTATACACAACTTGGCGACAGAAAGTTTAACATGTACAGAGTCCAAAGGTGGTAGAGCAACTGTAAATTAAGGAGAAAACCATAAAATTAGTTAGATGAGCTCAACAGCAATGAAATGGCTAGAAAAAATATCAGTGAATTTAAAATACATCAATAGAAATTCTCTAATACAAAGAACAGAGAGAAAGAAAAAGAAAACAAACAATAAAAGACAAGAAAAGAAAAAAGAACTGAACCTTTGAATTTGCCTAACCTGTATGTGATTAGAATTCCAGAAAGAAAACAGGTAGAAAAAAACATTTGAAAAGATTTACCAACTTTATAGAATACATTCATTTACAGATTCAGGAAGTTTAATAAATGCCTATTGAAATAAATAAAAAGAAATTACCTCCTAACTACATCAGGGACAAACTGCTGCAAGTCAAAGGTAAAGAGACAATCTTGAAAGGAACTGAAAGAAAACATTTCTCCAAGGGGCTTGGAGAAAGGGCAGATATCATAAAATTTATGGTTAGAAATCTCATCAGAAATTATTGAAGTCAGAATGTGTTGGATTAGCATTGTGTTAGCTTTGCATGGTTGTGACCAAAATACTCAACAAGAACTACTTATAGAAATAAAAGCTTATTTTGGTCATAATTGCAGAAGTTTAGTCCATGGTCAGCTGAGTCCATTGCTCTGAGCACTAGATAAGTCACAACATCATGGTGAGAAGGGTGTGGTAGAGGAGTGTTACTCCATTCATGGCAGCTGGGAAGCAGAGAGAAAAAGGGGTGAAGGAGCTATAGGGAAGATGAGCCCTTCCAAGGCCCACCCACAGTAACCACTTCCTCCAGCCACCACCCTCACCTGCCTATAGTTACCACCCTGTCAGTCCGTTCACTAGGATGAATGGATTATGTTGTAGCTCTCATAATCTGATCATTTCACCTGTGAATATTTCTACATTAATACAGGAGTTTTTTTTGGGGGGGGGTGGATTTCTCATATCCAAACCAAAATAAGCACATTGAAAGCACTGAAGGATAAAAAAAATTCTATTAACATTTTCACATAAATTAAAAGTGAGAGAAACTATCAAACCAGATACACATTATTAAGAAATGTTTAAAAGAAATTTAATCTGAAAGTAGTTCAATCTGAAAGGAAATGACAATAAAGGAAATTTCTGAAGGACAATTACAACCAGGTCTATAAGAAAGATTAATAACATCACAAGTGGTAACATTATATATGCATAAGTATGAAACTACTTTCTTCTTAATTTTTAAAGTTGTAACTCTATAAACAAAAAGTTATTATGTTTAATGTAATTGTTGATATGCCTGCATCTTTCCCCACATTTTGTATTGGTACATTACAGTGTACATACTGATGTGATTTATTGTTACATATTCATACATGTGTGCAATACACAATATAACAATATAGTCAATTGATATGCTTGCATTTTGGTCTACTTTGTTTTTGTATTTTTTAATTTCCTCATTCATTTTTTCCATATTTTTGCCTTCTTATAGATGCTAATCAATTACATTTGAAAATGCTAACTTAATTCTTCAGCTTACTTTCTATATCTATCTCTGCATATTTTAGTGATTACTCCAGAGATCACAATTTGTGGCTTACACTTATCCTGTCTAAGCCTCAAAATTTCTTAGTTACGAAATGACTGACTAAACCATAAGACCTCTTTCATTTCTAAAATTTTAGGGCTTAACCAATTAATTCCTCCAATTAGTTTTTTATCAAATTACTAGTACCTTAAATATTGACTAAATATTTAAGCACAGATCAGTAATTGCAGCTCTCTGGGCTTCTTTGATTTCAGGATGATCTTAAGTTTATTTGACAACATAGAAAAAAATCTAAAACTACTTCCACATGTCAGTGTTGATTATTTTCGAATAAGAATTCCTCTTCATTTCTCAATATGGTAGAAGAATCATAGCCTAAGTTGAATTCCAATAACTTCCAGAATCAAGTCTCTGAAGAAGTGATTAACAAACTGGTCACATTTTTCTTCTTAACCCTTTGGTATACCCTGAGCTCATTTAGCATAGCTGATTAGGAGATCTTACTAATGAGCTCACAGAATCATCATTCAAATTATTCAGTAAACTCCACCCACTAATCAGTCATCTGACATATGCTTGTCATTGATCAGAAGGTCAAGTGAATTATTTTATGTGGTTACATCATTGCAAATCTATCACCAATATAAAAATAATGAATAAGGCACATCCAGTGCACAATGGGCTAGCATCATCATTTTTCTGTATGAATACAGGATATCAAATTAAGTATCTGGTATTTTCAGCAGACACTGTTAATCTCAAAATCCAAAACTATTCAAATTTTATATTCCTGCCACTATCTTTGTGTGGCAGGAATTCACCTCCTTACTTTTGTTACTCTTTAGAGCAGAATTGGGAGGCATAAAACCTAAAATGCACATATTTCCAGGACTTCCAGTTGTGACCTAGAAGAAAGCACTCACCTTTTTATTGTCACTGTGTTATTGTGCTGATGATCCAAAACACACATAGACATTGCTATGAAACAATTACTCTCTGATGGATTATGATAATAACATGTTCATCAGGCTTACATGAGTACAGTAACATATAAAGTTGAATTTTTAAATAGGATGTTGATATATTCAAAAATATATTTCAAAACTTACTACTAACCAAAGAAATTATGAAGAAAGAAGCATTTGGTTTCCCTTTCACTCTGAAGCTTCAAATAGTGAGGTCTTATAAATGTTCTTGTCTGAATGTGACTTCAAATGTGAAAAAATTAGGAAATAAGAACATAATGCCTTTACAACAAAACAGCTCCAAAATACCCTAAATAGTACAGCAATGGGAAATATGAAGCACAAGCCTTTACACAGAAGGAGTGTACCTCTAAGAGAAGCAAGGAAACATGGAGAACCCCAGGTGAACAGGGGATGGCTCTGTGATTGGTACTATGGCATGCAGTTCAAATTGTTTTGGTTCTCACTCCCACTCCATCACAGGAAAGCAAAGAGATGAATGTGTTAGAAAGCTCTTATTCTGCTTGAATATTAGGTTCATCTATGAGCACTCCTGCTCCCTTGGTCAGCTTTTTCAGAGCCTGCTGGCACTGCAGCACTGCTGACCTGGTAGGTCTGATTATGAATGATCAATGTGCCTATTTGCAATAAAAGTCTTGCACAGATCTGGACCCTCAGCCCTTATTCACTCATGCAGATAATAACAGCAGTTCAAGGCACTTGCCCATAACTCCAAGCTTCATTAAACAAAGGGAATGTCACCAAAAGTGTCTTTAACAGTCTTTATGCTACTGTGCAGGAGAAAATTGGAAATTCTGAGGAAGTGGAATTTACAGTGTTAATAAAATAAGGAATTGTGTATCCTTGTATACTGTTTTGCATATCTTTATTGAGTGTCCAGTGCTAAAATCCACAACTTCAGTGGGGAGAATAGAGAGAAATGCGAACAAAGGATATTGTGTGTCTGAGGTCAGATTCTTTTTTAGAAGAAAGATTTCAATGGAATTTTTCAGGTCTGTGACAGGGAATGGGGAGTTGCCACTCCTCCTCATTTATTATAGATACAACTAGTGTCAGGCTGGTGTCTGGTAGGATTGTAGGTTGTGGAAGAATGGTGGGGGAGGCTCCAGAGGAGTTCAGTGTGGACTTGATGAAAGGGTCACTCTGAGGTGCATTGAGGCATGAACTCTGACTACTCTCCAGATTTTGAAGGGTGTGAAGGCTTGGTTACCCATTTCCCAGATACAATATGGTAGCATGTTGCTGGTGCTTGGGGAAGATGTCAGCTGCAGAAGTTCTAATAGGGATGGTCATTGTAAGACACAGCTCCCCATGCAACACCTCCTTACTCTTGCTCAGCACTACACCAAACACCCTTGGCATCACTCATACATTATCATAGCTCATAAAAATATTTTCCCTAGCTAGTTTGAACACCCATTTACTTTCTTTCATATCCTTCTCCCTTAAAACTAGACTTTAAGGAAATCCTTAATATTTTTTTCTTTTGCCTGAATATGAACCCTGCTATGATTTAAAACTCATAAGAAAATAGTTTCAAATTACAAAATAATCCAAATTAAAGTTTGGTTTCTTGAAAAACAAGTAAATGACCATTTCTTGATTATAATTAGTATTTGCACTTCAACTCTTACACAATGTCAATTCAAGAAAAATGAAAAGAATGGATAAATGAGAAATCTGTCCTTTGTTTCAATGTGTCCAATGTTTGTGCATTTCTTATTTTCTGTCCATTTCAGTGCAATAAATAAACATGGTCACAAAACTGTGAGAAATGAAGGCTACAAAGAAATACCTTTCCACAGATAAATTTTTGGCCTCAATCATTTGGAAATATTTTTTCTGTGTTTGACCCATAAAGAATAAATATAAGATCTGATCATATAAAACCTGTTAGACAAGTTGCTTGGTGCTAATTCACTACTAAATATTAAGAAAATGAGCTACCAAAGTTGCTGGCTACTCAGATATTAACCAGTGGGCAAATTATACATAGCAGGGGTTCATGGAGTTATCCTCTGTGCAACTTTCCCTTGTGAACCCCATTCAAATTCTATGTGTCCATCTGTTCAGACAAAGTTCAACACTCACTGATGCTCCCACGTTGGAATTGTATATTAGCAGAGAAATGTAGAAAAGATTTTTCATTTAAATGCAGGGAAGCCAGGTGTGGTGGCATACACTTATAATCCCAGAGAATCAGGAAGCTGAGGCAGGAAAATCACAAGTTCAAGGCCAGTCTCAGCAACTTAGATTCTGTTTCTAAATAAAAAAATAAAATGGGCTAGGGATATGGCTCAGTGGTAATGTGCATATGAGTTCAATCCCTAGTACTAAAAAGAAGAACAACAAAAAAGTATAGGGGAGTAGAGTGGGATATTAGTGGTAATGAATAAAATGAAGCATTATTCCTATGATATGGCCTTGGAAACCCACCATGCAAAGAATAACTGAAGAACCTGAATATCATTGTTCCCCTGAAAAAAAGAAAGGAATTACAGTTATATCCAAACATTTGAAGAACATCTACAGATGGGGAACATATATTTAGACAATCTTTGCCTAATGGTCAGAATTTGGACTAGTAGAGAGAAATTGTAAATTAGTAGAAATTTTTTCAAGATAAAAATAGAACTTATTATTTCTTTACTCAACTAGTGTCATCTTCAAGGCAGGCTTGAGTCCTGTTTGGCATTTTCATTAGGATGTGCATATCTTCTAACTAGAAAGATGATATAGACTTTAATTTTGCTTAAAGATAACTTTTTTTAAATCAAGAAATGACAATGTACTATTCTGTAAAGTGATTCAGTTTATATAAATTCCCTGTGGCAATAAGATGGTCAAGAATTAGGATTCTTAACTACTTAGAATAGGTAGGTCCTCTCAATCTAGTTAGGACAAGAAGCCAACTGATCCCACTTTAAAACTCAGAGATAAAATATTCATAATATTCCTTTCCTTCCCTCCCACATTCTTCCAAGACCTAAGAAGCTTCTGAATAATATTCTCTATTCAAACTAAAAACTAGACTCAGCTATTCAAAGCCCACTCCCAGGCACTTGGGTTTGTGCTATTTTCCAGCTGTATTATACTTTGATATAATCTGTGTTTCAATATTTCCAGATACACCTCCCACCAGCTGTAATAGATTCCCTAGCACTGCAGTCTTCTTTCCTTTATTTTAAATCTAGACTGTTCAATGTTTATTCTGTTTTCTTTTGGACTCTAAATTCTATCCTCAGCCTCCTGATATTGAAATTCATTTCAGTATATTCCTACCAGAACATAAATTCCTATGGATGAAATTGTTCATATATGATATGTAGAAACCACTTGTATATTAGTCGTTTTGCATGTTCCATAGTACTTGGTATAATGCCTTGCACAACAGTAGGTGCAAAGGTTTACAAAGGTTTGCAAAATCTGATTAGAATTTAATTTTTTTCTAACCAAGTAAAAAATGTAAATTTTCTATTGCTTAGAAAAGTAGAACAGCTAAAATGATGACATGTACAAAATGCCATACACTGAAATATTGTGATACTTCTCATCCATTCTGACAATGATCCTTCAATTTCACTACTGATATAAGACATTTGAAATATCTGATCACCTACTATTGAAAATCAACCCCTGTTGTTTTCTAGAATAAAAGAAGGAAGGGAGGGAGGGAGATATGGAGGGAAGGAGGGAGGGAAAGAGAGAGAAAGAAAGAAAGAAAGAAAGAAAGAAAGAAAGAAA
>JAJEJO010002729.1:115466-234898 GCA_020662805.1 Glaucomys volans | reverse complement strand
AGAAAGAAAGAAAGAAAGAAAGAAAGAAAGAAAGAAAGAAAGAAAAGGAAAGGAAAGGAAAGGAAAGGAAAGGAAAGGAAAGGAAAGGAAAGGAAAGGAAAGGAAAGGAAAGGAAAGGAAAGGAAAGGAAAGGAAAGGAAAGAAAAGAACTAAAAGAGTAAAATCAACCTTTGAGAAACTATGATTTCTTTACAAAAACACCCTGTCAGGTTCACTATGTGTGAGTACTTTAGAGGTATGGCAGAAATAGAAGGGCAAGACCCTCTTTTCCTCAGAAAGTTTAATAGACTTTGCTAACTATAGTGCAGCCTGAATACTTGCTATCGTAGAATTTGCTCAATGGGTAACAGATGATAATGATATATTGAAGACACTTACCTCTTATTTCCATCTAGAGGAGGAAGTCTCATTCTATTCCCTAGAGATGGGAGAAGTATTTCATTCTATTCCCTAGCATGGGAGAAGTATTTCAGCCTCTTCCCCAACTCCCTCCTCTCATGTAAAGAGTAACTGATCTAACTGATGAATTTGGGAGAAGGAGTTGAGTATACAGGACTCAGTATCTTCTAGGTCCTTATCTTTCAAAGTCAGCTTGACTACAGAATGCAAGCTTTTGGGTCTCTTCTGCCATGTTAGAGTTAGCAGGTCTAGCCTTGCTCCTGCAAGGAAAAGCCTGCAGTTCTGGAGAGAAAAGAAAGGTTCAAATCAGATTATACAATAGCAAGATCTCCGACCATAAATCTACAGCAATATTCACTAATTCAGGCTGTTAAGAGTAATAAAGATTGGTTGTTGTTTTTTTCTGATTGCTATTTCTCAGTTGTTTCAAAACTTGCAAGAAGAAAGACATAAACAGAATGAAAAAGTCTCCCATTTGTAAGCTCATGTATTGAAAAACTGTAATATGAGCTATTCTATGAAATTACATAAATTTTAAAAACAATGTATAAAATTATTAGGGAACTCATCTTCCAAGTTTTCAACATTCAGATAATCTTCATTTTATTTAATATTATGCTATTTTTAATAAAAAAATTAAAAGTTGAATTGTTGTGTATAAGCAGCATCAAGTTCTTGGGAAGAAAATTTTTATCAGTCAGTACATAAAGAGTATATATAAATCTGTAATTTGGCACTTTGAATAGCAGAGTAACTATACCAGTTTATTAATTCATTACTCATAATGAACATTAATTCTTTTGCTGTGGACAATATTATTCCCAGGCACACCAACTATGAAACATAACCATATACCTTCAACTATCATCTCCATCACTATCTTAATATTTTTTGTGTGGTTTTCAAAATATTTTCACTTCTATTCTTTTATTCATTCATTTCAACAATTCCATAAATTAGGTAGGACAAATAGTCTTACCTCTATTTTAATGATACAAAAGGTTAGAAAGAGTGATTATATGACTTCTTCAGGTTACTCGGTCAATAGTGAAAAAGCTGATGCTAGTACCCAAATGTTTTACTTCCTATGTTTACACAATATTAATGAGGCAGAAGAAATGGTTAAAATGAACAGGCTGGAAATTTGGGCTTCTTTGAGGTCAGGTCTCTGTGTAGCAGGACAGAGAAACTACAGACATAAGCCAGGCCCATTAAGGTCAGGCCGACTCCTATGTAAACAGAGAAAAAAAAAAAAAGAAAAGAAATAACTAATAATAAGACATCAACTACCTGGTACTAAGACCCCCAACAAAAAAGTCACAGTGACTGACTGGACATGAACAGCTCATGCACACTGAATGCCTTACCCAGGATTGGGTAAGTGGCTAGCTTCCTTAACCCTATAGATCTATATAAACCTTTAAACAATAGCTACTCTCAGGTATCCCTCTCTTGGAACCTCTCCCCTTTGGGGGTTCTGTTTTTTTCTTTGTATTACTCTAATTCTATTACTTTGCTCTCACCCTTGTGTCCATGGATTTCATTCTTTGAATTCAAGAGACAAAGAACTAAACCTCACGCTCCATGCTACTTAACACATTTATTTTGTTCTCATTACACTACATATTTACAAAGGCAGAATTCATTGCAGATGTTAAAACTGCATTATTTGTTCCTTGGCTTCCAATAACATATTAATTTATGTAATTAAAATATTTATTGAGCATCTAGCACAAGGTCTAAATGTTTTAGACAGGTAGATGGATGGAGGGATGGATAAAAATACAGTAGGCCTAAAGATGGAAGAATAAGATATGACTCCTAAAGAAAAAAAATGTAGTAATATACAAATACCTAGAATACATGTTGTATGTACTATAATAGAGACAGATACCTTATACCAGGGGAACAGACAACAAAACAATTCATGGCACTGCTTTTAAAGTCATTTTACAAATGTTGTACTATAGATTCATTACAATATTATTTATATTGTAAAGAAAAGAATTGAAAGTAATGAAACATGAATGGGTCCATCGTAAGAATCATCTTAGAATCCATGAAAATCAACAAAGAAACTAGGATTTTTAAAACCCAAAGAACTTAAATGTAAAGCCCAGACCCACATATTTTTATTAGAGCAGTGACGTCCAGATGGGGTGGAAGGCAGAAAGTCATAATGTCATGCATATGTATATTTAGTAGTAAAAGAAAGCACTGAACCAAGGCTTTAATTAGACACATTTCTAACTTTGACACAAGTTGCTGATGGTCCTAAGGATAAACAGCACAACTGGCCTTATTTTGACCTGAGTCAGCAAGAGCTTTTAGCAGTGAGGTAGTTGGCCTTTCTGTCATGCAAATGGCTTCTTGAACAAGAACAGAACACATTGTTCAAGTTGCTCAGAGTTGGCAGTCAGTAATTGACACAAGAGAACTTTGGTAGAGACAAAACAGGGAGATCTCCCTTCAGGAAAAGTGGTTGGTTCAGAGAATTTAACAGTGTGGACAGGAACAATTCTAGGAAAGATAGTGTATGAATCCAAAATAGTTTGGCACTTTAATCAAATATGCTGCTTAGGGAAAAAGCACAGTCTGCACCCCAACACCTGCTGGACCTAATGGACTCTGAAATGTTGTTTCAGAATTAATCAAGTCATTTAAAATCATAGCTGCAGTCTCCATTCACTACTCCTGTGCATAAATGTGCTGATCCCGATACTAATCCATGTCGGGTGACTTGAGCAATATATCACCATAATTGCCATTTTAGGGCTGCAAATTGGAGCTAAAATAACCAGATGCAAAAGAGATGGCAGTATCATACTCTCAAGATGGATCTTCAAAGTTCAAGGAGAGTTCAAGCATGGGAGAAGCAATAGAAAGGGGTCAAGTGTAAGGGGATTGTTCATGTTCAAGAGGAATTAACTTTACAAATATATTGTTTCTGAGGTGGTAATTGTCCCATCTTACAGTTATTCATACCTCATTTACTCTTTGCATTCTTCTCAAGCATTTAATGAAATGAATTTGATTTTGACAAAATATTCTATTTCAAAATTGCCATAAATTTTCAAGATTTTTTTTACTCTCCTCTAAATTATCTGTTTTAAAGGGATAGAAACTGGTTTGGGGAAATCTAATATTCCCTGGGTAATCTTCTGGCAAGAATCCATGTTAGTTTCAGATATTTCCTTCCTAGCTAAGTAAATTAAATCATTGATCTTTAAAAAAAATAAAACAAAAACAAAAAATGTCACCAACATCCCAAACATCTGAAATTCAAAATGCCAGAATAGAGTTCTCTTGTATGTGAATAAGACTAAGGCAGTCTTACTCTAGTGTGTTTGTCACAATTTCTCCTTGAGGGGACTATAAAAGTATGTAAATGAAAGCCTACTGCAAGGTTTTCGTATGTATAAAATTGAGACAGATTTGGAAAATTGGGAGCAAAAGTACCCTTGGGACTACTCAGTGTGACCCGACACTCAGGATCAAAGTTGCTAAAAATACCACTGTTACTTGTTGCTTTGATCTTAATTCCTTTAATATCCTTACAAAATAAATTTCCATAAGAAGGAAACACAATATAGCATCTGTATTTCAAAATCCAAAGTTGTTAGCAAATACAAGTGCTTTAAGATTTTCACAATCTATAGACTTGTTTAACATGCCTTCCTTCACAAGCCCTGTTTCTATGTAGATGTCTCATCATTTCCCAAAGAACAAGGCTGATTTAAACTTCTAAGCCTTTTTAAGTGCTCTGCTCCCTAAATGATATGTCTCTCTTCCTTCTTTTATTCTTCAATACCCAGCTGAAATGTCACCACTTTTCTTTGACCATCCACCCAGTACAGAAGTTATTCTTTGTTTTTGCTTTCCAAGAGTGCAGAATTGAAACTTCCATTGCAGAATTATCACAACATAATATTGATATTTTCTTTGTTTCTATCACCCTTAATTAGACTATCATCTAATAGAGTCAGTGGAGTTATTTTAAGAACTGACTGAAATAATACATTAAATATACATAAAAGTAGTTAGCAAAAATTGTCAAGTGATATTAAAATTATAGTTGTCTTCCTATTATTATTTCTCAAAATAAGCAATATATCACAGCATATTATAGATAATTCTTTGTGTCTATCAAATTGTATGTAATATAACAATGATTTGGATAGAGGTGATGAAATACTTAAAGAAATAATTGTCAAAACTTTTCAAAATTTGATGAAAATTATAAATTTTTAATTCTGAGTACAAACAAAAGGAGGGCAAAAGCAAATAAAACCACACCAAGGCACATAATAATATGACTACTCAAACTAGTAACAAAATAAAACTATAAATATATCTAGTAGCAGGAAAAATGTTTCATACAACAAAGGAACAATAGTAAATACAACCTTAAATGCCAAAAGCAATGCATTCCAAAAGACAGGTGCAATGATTTTTTGGGGATACTAAAAGGGGAAAAGAAAAGGTAAAATGAGAATTCTGGCACACACACAAAAAGAAAAAAGAAAAAGAAAGAAGAAAAAGAAAGAGAAAGAAAGAAAGAAAGAAAGAAAGAAAGATCAGATCTCCAAACCTTTATGCATCAGACTTTCATTAATTTGATATGAACAGGGGAGGGAGAAGGGGAGGGAAAGAAGTACTAGGAATTGAAATGGAGCAAATTATATTTCAGCATGTATGATTATATCAAAATGATTCCCACTATTTTGTGTCACTATAATGCACTAATAAAAACATTTTTAAAAGAGGAATAGGTACATCAATAAATACAAATGTAACAAGCAAGATGTACTTTTGATGAATCTTTATTTAATGATCTTTTGAACCATCTGGAGGGAAACAACTAGAGAAGTTTCTCTTCAAGCCTACCAAACACAGAGATACAATGGTTTTTATTGGGGTGTTTACAAACAAGGACATGATCTTTTTAAGGTAAAAATTAGGTGTGAAATGGAGTGTAGAATCTGAGCTATAACAGATGATTGGGATCATCTAATCTATTTCTCTTATTGTACAGCAAGAGGAGATTGATTCTTTAGAGATTCATCCTCACTGAATCTGCAACAGAGCTGTGTCTAAAACCCAGGCCATGAAACTCCTTGTTCTGTGTTCCTTCTTCTACTAGCAGTTAATGCTTCTCCAATGATTCAATGTTTAGGCCAAAATTAACAGCACAGAATGTTCATGAATCTTATGAATATTAGAATATAATGGAAGTACTTTATACTAGGCTGAGATGGAGTAAATATATGGTTTCAATGAAGATTTATGGGTGATAAAATGTTTGAGTGTTTAATAGTGAATATTCTGAGAAGGATGGCAATCTTTGTTTCTAAACTGAGTTAGATTCATTGGGAAAATTCAATGCACTGAACTGTCTACATTCTGACTGCATTTACCTGAAGTGAATGTTTTAGCTATTATGTTACTTACAAGAGAATGGGCTGCACATCATTATATGATATTTTCTTTGAAAATTAATTCATCATTTTGGTTTTTAACTGTACTTCATGCAAGTATTTATTAAGGAAAATACAAAGATTATTAAAGTGGTACCATGAATGTTCTTCTCTGTATGGACAGTTACACAGAACGTTATCAGTTAATAATTTGGATATGGGGCTTATACCCTATAATTATGAGATTAACTAATGTTGATACTAACTGAAAAGTAAAAGAACATTTGATGTACTTAGAAGATGTTTTCTGGTTTTCTCAGTTAAGGGTTATACCTTTAGAAAATTACTACATGCTTTTGTGATTTACTTGATGGTCCATGTCCAATGCGTGATGACCAAACTTTCTAACTTTCTAGTTTACATTGTATACTATACTTATACTGATCTACCTTCAACACTATGACTTAACTTAATGTACAGATTATGTTTGACTCCATGGATAACAAAATATACTACTGTTTCCTCTAATAAAATAAATCCCTGTCTTCCCTAGGAGAGAGAGAATAATAGCTATATCTAGTACAGAAATTTAATTTGTAAATAACAATACAAAGTAAATGACAAGCTCAAACAGTTTTACTACCTGAAATTTAGCAGTCAAGAAAGAAATAATTTTGATGGTATGGAAAACATCTTAGAAAATAGAGAAGAAAGGAGGAACTCTTCCAAAATTATTATAAACGACCATTTGGAGCCTTTTCTTAAACCATACACAAAAATCAGTTCAAAATGGAGTAGAGGTTTAAACATAAGACCTGAAACCATAAAATTACTATGAGAGCACACAAAGGAAAGTTTCCATGACACTGAGGTAATGGCTTTTAGGATTCAACATCAAAAGTACAGGCAAATGAGAGGGGGAGGGGAGGGGCTATGAAAAATGGTGGAATGAGACAGACATCATTCCCTATATACATGTAGGATTACATGAATGGTATGAATGTACATCATGCACAACCATAGAGATGAAAAGTTGTACCCCATTTGTGTACAATGAATCAAAATGAAGTCTGTAAAAATTTTTAAAATTTTAAAATTTTTTTAAAAAAGAACTTGTTACCCCATGAATTATCCGATTGCAAATTTATAGATTCTGTAGGCATTAGGAACTTGCTTATATCAGTAAATACATTTCTCTTTGCAATTTCAAAAAAAAAAAAACAAAAACTAATACAACCAATAAAGGGCTGGGAGTTGTATCTCAGTGGTAGAGTACTTGCCTAGCATGCGTGGGGCAAGGTACTATGTCCATCTACAAATATACATATGTATATATATTCTTTTTTTAAAGTATGGGCAATAAAAACAAAAACAAGTGAACTGCAACAAAGACCCAAAAAGTCAAGATCTAATATTTTCTCTCATATGTGGAAGCTAGAGATGAATAAGAAATTTTAAAGGGGGATCTCATGAAAATAGGAAAATAGTAGAATAGAGGAAGTGGATGCAGGAAGGGTTGGAAAGGGGAGGAAATACAGAAAGAAATTGACCAAATTATGGTATGTGCATACATGAACATCTCACAATGAATTATACTTTTATGTACAATTGTAATGCATCAACTTAAAAACAAATAAATAAATAGAAGGAAGCCCAGTAGAGAAAGATGATCAGGAGGAGAGAGGAATGGAGGAAAAGAGAATATACTTAGGATTGAAATGGAACAAATTATGTTATCTACATTTATGAATATGTCAAAATGAATCTCACTATTATGTATAACTATAACACACTAATAAAAACATTAAAACAATTTTTAAAAGTTTTTGCATAGCAAAGGAAACAACAGATGACAAGAATGGGAGATGATACTTATAATCTATATCTAATAAGTGATTAATATTCAAAGTGCATAAGGAACTAATACAATCCAATAGCAAAAAAATAAAAAAATAATTTTAAAATGGGCAGAGGAACAGAATAGACATTTTTTCCTAAGAAGACATATGAATATTCCCCAGAAGGTATATGAAATATACCAGCAAGTATATAAAAAGGTGTTCAACATCAATAATCATCATGTAATGCAAATCAAAACCACAGTGAGATATAACTGACACTTGAGGATATCTATTATCAAAAAGGCAAAGATAACAGTTTTGGCAAGTATATGGAGAAAAAGCCTTTCTTATATACTGTTGGTACAAATGTATATTGATATGAACATTATGAAAAAGTGTATAGAGGTTCCTCGAAACATTAAAAATAGAACTACTATATGATCTAGCAATTCCACTTTGGGTATGTATTCCAAGAAAATGAAATCAGTCTGTCAAAGAAAAATTTGCATACTCAGTTCACTGCAGCATTATTCCCAATTTCTAAGACATAGAATCAACCTAAATGTCCACAAATGAGCATACAAAGTAAATGTGGTGTATATATACAATGGCATATGATTCATCCTTTAAGAAGATGGAAACCTGCAACTTATGATGTCATGGATAAATCTGGATGACAATATGTTAAACAAATTAGTCACACAAAAAGAAAACACAAATACTGCATGATCTCACGTGTGGAATCTAAATCAAGTAAATCTCATAGTAACAAAGAGTAGAATAGTAGTTAGCAGGTTTTACAGGGTATTAAAATGTTATTTGCCAAAGAATATAAACCTTAATTATAAGATGAATAAGCACTGAAACCCTAATGTACAGGGTAGTTAATAAAAATGTATTGTATATTTGAAACTTTCTAAGGGGGTATATCTCAAGTGTTCTCTACACACACACAAGAAAAGGTATCTGTGTGAGATGATGGTATGTTAATCAACTTGAGTGTGAAAATCACTGCACAATATAAGCATGCATCAGAACATCACTCTGAATAACCTGAATAGATACAATTTCTATTTATCAGGCATACCTCAATAAAGCTACAGGGGCAAGAAAGCAGGGAGGCCATAAGATAATTGTGTACATAGAAATCCTACAGAATTTCAAATGAACTAATAGAATTAATAAATGAATTTAATAGTCATAGCATGCAATACCTATATATACAAAAATCATTTGTATATCTACACACTAGCAGCAATATAAAAGTTTTAAAAATGATATTCCCAACAGCATGAAAACATCAATCATTTAATGATCAAAATTTTATTGGTATATATTAATTATACAGAATAGTGGTTTTAATTATAGCATATTCATACATGCTTATAACATGGTTTGGTCAAATTCATTCCCCATTACTTCACCTTTCCCTCCCTTTACTCTTCCTCCTGATTCTTTTCTTCTATACTAATATTCTCTTTAATATTCATGACAATCCCTTTTGTTTTTACTTTCTCTAGTTTCCACATATTAGAGACAATATGTGACACTTGTCTTTCAGAAACTGAAACACAATGATCCCCATTTTCCACCATTTACCTGCAATTGACAAAATGTCCTCTTTATGACTGACTAGAATGCCATTGTCTCTATATACCACATTTTCTTTATCTACTGACCTGTCAATGGACACCAAGGTCAATTTCATAACTTGTCTATTGTGAATCATATTGTGATAAACATGCTTATGTATGCATCATGAAAGTATGTTGAGTTGAATTCTTTTGGGTAAATATTGAGGAGCGATAAAGCTTAATCATATGTTAGTTCCATTTTCAGTTTTTGAGGAGCCTCCATACTGATTTCCATTGTGGCTGTACTAATTTACATTCCACCAACAGTGTACAAGTGTTCCTTTTTCTCCACATCCTTACCAGCATTTATGGTTGTGTTCTTGATGACTGCCATTCTGACTGTATTGAAATGCAATCTCAATGTTGATTTGATTTGCATTTCCTGAGGCTAAAGTCGTTGAATATTTTTTCATATAATTGTTGGTCATTTGTACTTCTTTTTAAAATATTTTATTGAATGTATTTTTTGTATTTTGTACTTCTTTTGAGAAGCGTTTGCTCATTTCATTTGGCCATTCGCTGAAGGGGTTGTTTTGGTGTTGAGTTTTTTAAGTTCTTTATGTATTCTGAACATTAATCCTCTGTTAAAGGAGTAACTGGCAAAGACTTTCTATAGGCTTTCTCTTCATACTCCTTTCTTTTGCTATGCAGATGCTTTGTAGTCTGATGCCAGACATAATAATTCTTAGTTTTATTTCCTGAACTATTTAAGAAGTCATTGCTATACCCACATGCTGAAGTGTTTCCCCTATGTTTTTTTCTAGCAGTTGCAAGCTTTCTGGACTTATTCCTATTTCATTGATTCATTTTGAGTTGACGTTTGCACAGGGTGAGAGAAGGAGTCTAGTTTCAGCCTTCAACATAGGACATATAGTTTTCACACACCATTTGTTAAAAAGGCTATCTTTTCTCCAGCATATGCTTTTGGCACCTTTTTCAAGAATCAAGGGACTGTGTGTGTTAGGTTTTCTCTTTGTCTTCTATTCTTTTTCATTGGTCTACATGTCTGTTTTGTTGCCAGTACCATTCTGTTACCATGGCTCTGTAGTATAATTTGAAATCAAGTATTCTGATGCCCCTGGCATTACTCTTTTGCTCAGGGTTGCTTTGGCTATTCTGGATCTTTTATTCTTACATGTGAATTTAATAATTGTTTTTACTTGATCTGTGAAGAAATTTCACTGATATCTTGATGGGGATTTCATTGAATCTATAGATTTTTTATAGTACATGGCCATTTTTAGCAACATGAATTCTGCCTATCTGTAAACTTGGGAGATCTTTTCCTCTTCTAGTTGTTTTTTACTTTCTTCTCAGAATTCTATAATTTTTCTTGCAGAGGTCTTGCATGTGTCTAGAAATCCATTTCTTCCAGAGTGCCCTATTTATTGGATTATAAACTTTCAAAACATTCCCTAATTATCTTCTGGATTCCAGTGAGGTTTATTATAATATCCCCATTTTTAATTCCAACTTCATTGATATGGTTCTTCTCTTTCTTTCTTGTGGTTAGTTTTGTTAAAGGTTTATCAATCTTGTTTATCTTTTCAAAGATAAGTACAATACTGTACTTAATTCTGTGTATTAGTTTTTTTTAGTTCTCTATTTCATTAATTTCAGCTTTGATCTTAATTTTTTCTTCCTACTGTAACTGAAAACTTGGTCCTTGTCCTCAATGCCAATTAATACCAATTTAATGAGGACAGTTTTCAGAAAAAGGAAAAATTTGTTTCATTGCTTTGCTATTAGTAGGAGAAACACAGAGGACTCCTGTCCTGGAGGCTGTGATTCTGCCCATCAGCAGAAAGGGGGCTTTTAAAGGAGCTCTTCAAAGGCTACATTCTAGGTGTGCCTTAATCTGGTGTCCCAGGGCCCCTGATAGTGCGGTAACATTCACTTGTTAATTTGGGAGATATTCACTTCCTAGGTCCTCTAGCAGATACTTCCTTTCTGTGGAGCACAGATAACTCAGGGTAATCTTGTTCCCTGCCCCCAGGTCAGGGATGAGGAGAGGGAGAACAGGAAAAGGAAAACATGTCCCTTTTGAAAATAAGCCTCAGAACTATATTCAAAAGGTGAAGCAGACCACTGTTATACTACTAGTTTTGGGTTTGTGCGTTCTTGATTTTCCAGGATTTGAGATATATCATTACATTATTTGAAACTTCTGATTTTATTTTATGTAGGCACTCATAACTATAAACTTTCCCACTTAGCTCTGCCTTAATTATATCCCGTGAATTCTTGAATGTTGTATTTCCATTCTTGTTTATCCCGTGAATTCTTGAATGTTGTATTTCCATTCTTGTTTGATTCTAAGAATTTTTAAATTTTCCCCAATTTCTTCAATGTCCCACTCATCATTCAAAATTGTATTATTCAGTCACCATGTATTAGTATAGTTTCTGTAGTTTTTCTTACTATTGATTTCTAATTTTGTTCTATTATTGCCTGAAAAGATGCAAGAGATTATTTCTTTTTGTATTTTGCAATACTTGCTTTGTGTCCTAATATATGATCTGTTTTGGAGAAAGTTCCATGAGCAGCTGAAAAGAAAGCACATTCAACTATTGTTGAATGTATATTCTATATATGTCTGTTACGTCCATTTGAACTATAGTATAGATAAAATCTGTGTGTCTTTGTTACTTTTCTGTCTGATTGATCAACCTGTTGGTGACAGTGGTGTATTTAGGTCTACTAACCCATAATGTCAAGGAATGTTTATTTGTACAAAATTTGGTGAATTTTTTGGCATTTAAACTATGACATGTCATGGAGAGGTTCTTTTCTGAGCATGTCTATTTGGAGTTCTAAATGCCTTTAGTCCCTGCATATCCATCTCTTTCCCAAGATTAGGAAAATTCCTTACTGTTTTTTTCAAATATTGAGAGACCTTTATTTTATTCATTTATCTATATGTGGTTCTGAGAATCAAACCAAGTGTTTCACACATGCTAGGCAAATGCTCTACCACTGAGCCACAACTCAGCCTCAGGAAAATTCCCTACTATTACTTCACTGAATAAAGTTTTCTATGCCATTGGTATCTCCTTTCCTCAAGACCTTAAGTTTAATCTTTTAATGTTGTTCCAGAGCACTTGTATATTCTGTTCATACTTTTTTCTTTATTGAAATCTTAATGTTTCAGCTTATCTTTGTCTTTGAATCCTGATATTTCTTCTTGATCCAATCCATTCATCTTCTTCATTGAATTTTTTATTTCATTCATTGAATTTTTCATTTTCAAGATTTGTGTTTGGTTCTTTTTCAGACTCTCTCTTCATTAAAATGTTCTCTCATAGCTCTTATTTTCTTTCTTCATTTATTCCTTAGTTCTTTTACTTTGTTCATCATTTTAACCATCAACTTTTTGAACTCTTTGCCCAGCACTACTTTCACTTTGATATCTGTAGGTTCAGTTATTGGAGTTATAAATTTTGAGAGGTCTTATTACCTTGTTTTCTCATATTTTCTATGTTTCTTGTTGAGATTTGTGCATTTGCTTTGATGGATGTCTCTTTGACCATTAAATGGTGGTCATTTTAGTGAGCTGCTCTCTTCTCTAATGTACCTCAGGCTGGGGATTAGTGAGTAGAGTATTCAACTTGGTTTTCCCTCAGCAGTGAAAAAAATTGGCCAAAGACTAAATGGCATCTGGTCATGCCCAACAAAGTTGGAGTGTAAGAAATGTTAGGACTTAAGTAGTTTTTAAGTGACTTAGTCATAATATAAATGCATAAACATTTAAGAATATTTATTAGGATACAAAATGCCCAGGATGGAACAAATAAAATTTTACAATATCTGGTATCAAATTAACAGGTAAAAAGTATGCAAAGAATAAAAATAACAAAGAGAAAAATCAATAAATTGAATCTAGAAGAAATATGGCAGAGATGATAAAATAAAAAAATAAAAATAGTTACAACTGTATTCAATATGTTCAAGAAGTTAGAGAAAAACACTGAACATGTTTAGTAGAGACATAGAAAATATATGCATCAAATGAGCCAAAAATGAATATCTAGAGTTTGGTAACATAAAATAAATGGGGTTAACAGAGTAGATATTGCACAAGAAAAGATTAGAGATCCCACTAGGCATGGTGGTGCATGCCTATAACCCAGCAGCTTGGGAGCCTGAGGTAGGAGGATTCAAAGTTCAAAACCAGCCTCAGAAAAAGCAAGGTGCTAAGCAACTCAGTGAGACCTTGTCTCTAAATGAAATATAAAATAGGGTTAAGGGATGTGGCTCAGTGGTCAAGTGCCCCTAAATTCAATCCCTGGTAACACCCCACCACCACCAAAAAAAAAATCCTACTGATCTTAAAGACACAGCCAATTTAAAAAAAAAAAAGCTACATAAAGGTAGTAAACATTACTTGTAATAAACATGAAGTAGAAAATAATATCCCTTGAAGATCAGCTGTGAATTAACAATGTGTACTATAACTTACAATGCATCTACTAAAATAAAAATGCAAATAGTTATAAGTAATAATAAAACAAGGAATATAATATTAAATCATTATAAAATGTTTCATAATGCAAAAGAAAACAAAAAAAGGAAAGAGAAAGAAATAACAGAGAGGGAATAAACAGGAAAAAAATTCCCAACCATGTCATTGTAAATTGTCTAAATACCCCAAAAGCAGAGATACTGATGGCCACATATACTAACAAAGAAAACAATTCATTTAAAGGACATAACAACAATAAACATTAATTAACCTAATTACAAAGTTTCAAAAGCAAAATCTGATAGAACTACAAGGAAAAATACACAATTCTAGAATTAGAAGAGATTTCAACTCTCTTCTTTCAATAACTGATAGAAACTAAAGATAAAGAAAACTTACATAGCACTATCAACAAAATTGGTGTAATTGGCATTTATAAAACACTCTTCCCAAGTAGAGCAGAATATGCATTCTTTCCAAGTGCATGTGGATCATTTACGAAGATAGAATCAATTGTAGGCAAGGTCATAAAACAAGTCTAATGTTTTTAAAAGTTTCAAGTTATATAAGGTACATTGCTTCAACACAAGGAAAGAAAATCAGAAATCTGAAAGAGAAAGGTGCTGACATAGTTAAGACCTCAATAAGCGCGGCATATATTGTTATTACTGTTACCAAAAGTGTCCCTCAAATATTGTCCACCCCATGGTCTCTGATGATCACAGATCCGCTGTGATCTTCTGAGTAAAGAAATCTGAGAACAGGAAAAGAAAGAAAAGAAGGGGGGAAGGAAGGATTGGGTGTGAAAAATTTCCAAATAATGAACTTCTGAGTATCTCCCTGATCTGAGAAGAAATCAAAAGAGAAATGAAAAATTATTTTGATCTGAACAAAAATGAACACATTAAAATAAATGGAATGCTTCTAAGCTAGTACTTACAGGGAAATATATAGCACTGAAGGTATAACATAGAAAGCATTAAAATAGTGTCTCAAATCAATGAAACATCCTTAGAGAAGGAAGACAAAGTAAGCCCAAAGTAAGTTCTTTCTCTGTTTCCACCCCTATCTACCTCTCTAAAATAAATGAAAAAAAAAAATCAGCAGACATCAGTGAAATAGAAAAGAGAAAAAAAATTCATGCTTCTCAAAGTCCTTCTTTAGAAAAACAATGAATCAAAGTTGTAGCATAACTAATGTGGGAAAAAAGAGATACTGCAAAATTATTAATATCAGGAATGATAGAGGCAGCCTCACTATAAATTCTGCATTAAAAGAATAATATATTTACACTATATCATTAATAATAAATTAAATTAATAATTAACAATATACTAAAAGAATAATAAGGCAATTGATGGAACAATTTTATTTCAGTGAATCTGACATCTTAGATAAAATGGACATATTCTTTGAAAGATATAACCTACTAAAACTCCCTGAAAGAGAAACAAAATATCCAAAAGCAGTATAATTTTTGTAAAAAGGAATCATAGTTAAAAAATCTTGCCACAAAAATATCTCTCCACCACTGGTTTCACGAGGGAATTACAACAAGTACTTAAAGAAATAATATCAATTGTATATAAATGTTCACAGAAAACTAAAGAGGAATGAATATTCCCAACACTTTGTATGAGGCCAGCATAAATAAATAAAAACCAGAAAAATGTATTTTAAGAGAAGTATACTATAGACATGAACACAGAAAAATATGTAACAAAATTTTAGCATATAAAATTCAACAATGTATGAAATAGATGGTGTGTCATGACTCAGTGGGGTTTATCCAGTAATGCAAGCTAGGTTGAACTTCTGAAGATCAACGTAATTCACCATATTAACATCTCAACAAATAGAAAAAGCATTTAACTGAATCTAACATTTATGCCAGAGAAAAACTCTAGAAAACTCTAAAAGAAGAAAACTTCCTCAACCAGACAAAGGGCATCCATGGAAAACCTGCAGGCAACATTACACTTAATGGGGAAAGGCTGCTTGTCCCCTAAGATCAAGAACAAAGAAAAAATATTTACTCTCACTGCTGTTCGCACTATCCTACTGGAGGTTCCAACCAGCACAACAAAGAAATAAAAATAAATAATCTCTCTGATTTTAAAGGAAGAAATAATATTACTTCTTTTCAAAGACAACACAATCACCTACCTATATGGAAATTTATATAGCATCTTTAAAACTAAAGTGACTTTAACAAGGTTGCCACATACAATATCATTATACAAAACTAACTATATTGTAGCGAAGCAATGATCAATGGGAAATTAAAATTAAATGCATAGTATCACTTATGGTAGCATCAAAAACATGAATACTTGGGAGGCGTGAATATCTTACAAAACATTACACACATGAAGAACATAAAACATTACTGAAAGATTTTAAAGAAAATGTTAAAAAATGGATTTCCTGTATTCGGGGATCAGAAGAGTCAATACAATTACGATCTAAATTTTACTAAAACTTATTTTAGAACATAATCCTATTTGAAATCTTAGCCAAATTTCTTGTAGGAATTGATAAACTGATTTTAAGTTCATTTATGTCGGGTCAAACTGAAGCAGCTACAGGGGAGGAAACAGATAAAAGATCCCTAGCAACTCACCCCGAGCACAAAGGGCCAGATAGCACGCCAGAGGTGACCTATCAGGAGGACACCTGCTGACCCTGACGTCCACCTTGGCCCACCTTTCCTGGGCAGGACCCCCCAGTCCCTTCCCCCTGTGTAAAAACCGTGAGCAGCCGAAGCCATTTGCGACTTCTTCTGGTTCCCCCCCACACCCCCCCTTTCACCCCGGAGGGCTGGGATCTCCCCCGGGAGCGCAGTCTCTAATAAAGCCTATCACTTCCATCTGGCTCTGGTTTAGCCATTTGCTGGCATTATTTATATTTCCATGGTGGCGAGCTAGTAATGTGGTCTGAACCCACTCCGCCGAGTTTATAATTTAGAAATGCAAAGGATCTAAACTAGCCAAAACAACATTGAAAAAGAAGACCAAATACAAAGAATTAACACCATCTGAAACGAATCATGGGATAACAATTAAGAAAGTGACTACAGACAAAGAAAATAATGGAAGGAAATACAAAGTCCTGAAATAAACCTACACATACATGGTCATGAGTTTTTTGACAAAGACACAAAGGCAAATCAGTGGAACTAGATAATCTTTTCACAGATGCTGAAATATTTTTATATCTGTTATGGTTTGGATGTGAGATGTCCCCCAAAAGCTTACATGTGAGACAAAGCAAGAAGGTTCAGAGGAGAAATGATTGGGTTGTAAGAGTCTTAACCCCATCAGTGATTTAATCCTCTGAAAGGGATTAACTGAGTGGTATATTAAGTGGTAGGGTGTGGCTGGAGTAGGTGGGAATTGGGGCATGACTTTGGGGTATATATTTGTATCTGGCAAATGGGCTCTCTCTTTCTGCTTCCTGATGATGCAAGCTGCTTCCCTCTGCCACGCTCTTCCACCATGATGATCAGCCTCACCTCAAGCTCTGAGGAATGGAGCCAGCCTTCTATGGAATAAGACCTCTGAAACTGTGAGCCCTCAAATAAAATTTTCCTCCTTTAAAATTGCCCTGGTCAGGTCTTTTAGTCACAGCAGTGAAAAAGCTGACTAAAACAACATCCATATGTAAAAAATAAATTTTCATCTAAACTCTGAACCATGTACAAAATTAACTCAATGGCTTGAAGTCGTAATTTAAAACTTAAAACTGCAAACCTTTTAGAGGAAAATAAGAGAAAATCTTTGTCAGTTCAGGTTATGCAAAGGTTTCTTGGCTTGGCACCAAAAGGACAATCCATAATCAAGAAAAATAGATAATTTAGATTTCATAAAAATTAAAAATTATTGTTCTCCCATGACATTGTTAAGGTAATAAAAAAGAAAATATTTTCAAATCACATAATTACATTCAAAATATGCAAAGAACTCACAAAACTCATTATCTTTCATCATTAGAGAAATGCAAATTTGAACAAAAATGAGACACCATTACACAAAACCCATAGAATGACTAAATAAGTAAATAAGTATCATAATATCAAGTATTGGTGCTATTAACAACTAGAAACCTCTTATACTGCCATGGGAACAGAAAATATCAAAATCATTTTAGAAACTGTTTGACACTTTTTTTTCCTCTAAAGATAGGATCTTACTGTGTTGCCCAGACTGATCTGGCTCTCTTAGTCTTCTAAGTGGCTGACATCACAGGCATGAGCCTGGTCACTGACAATTTCTTTGAAAAGGCAAGTATACATTTGAAGTAGGAATTCCACTCACATTTGGCAACATATTTTCACAAAGACTTGTATTCAGATAGTCAAATCAATTTTATTTGTAATACCAGAAAACTGGAAGTATCCTACATGCCAATCAACAGATGTATGTATATGGAAATCATGGTATATTATATAATGTAATGCTAGTCAACAACAATAAAATGGAAATAGCTTCTGATGTACACAAAAATGTGGAAAGATCTTCATGTTATGCTACATGAAGAAAACCAGACTAAAAATATACATACTAAACCATACTAAAAAATGTACATTCATTTCCATGAAATTCGAGAATAGGCAAAACTAGTTTATAGTGACATATGATAGATTAGTGTTTGCTTGAGGACAGGGATGAGGTATTGGCTAAAAAGTATAGAAGGGAACCTACTGGCATAATGGAATTGTTCAATATCTTAACTATGGATGTGGTCATGTACATGTTTGTCAAAACTGATCAAATTTAAAAGGATGGATTTATTGTACTGATGTTATATTGTCAATAAAATTTATTCAGAAATAATCTTCAACTACTTTCTAGGAAAGTGTTTATTAGCAAAATTAATTTAAGATGTTGAAAATTTGAAATGAAATAATTCCTATAGAAGTAATCAGCTGTCAACATTTTTTGAAAACCTTTAAGATACTGAATACTTCAGGAGAAAATATGTAAATGACTAAAATTAAGGACATGAAGTTCTACAGAATCTTTAGGATTCCAAAGATTCAATTCCCAAAGACAGTTTTAGGGATAAGTTCTTTCAATCATGTCTGTTTCATAGCACAGAATAAGAATTTAATTTGTAAAATATCAAGTTAAATAATCAAGTTTGAAAAAATGATATTCAAAATTGGTAGTGATATCAAATCCATGTAAAACTACAAAACAAAGTTCTACTCTGACCAAGTAAGATACCTTAAAAGAACTGAAGTAAAATTTAATATGTTATTATTATTTCACAAATAAACAAAACTAGGAAAAATGATGTAATGGCCAAAAAAGCATCACATAAAACACACTATTCTAATATGTGTTAGAAATAAGAATAAACAGCTTATTTCTTAATATGTTAAAAAGTACCTCAAAGATGATATATCACATAACAGCAAAACAGTAGAATATTTTCACTTCAGTTAAATGAGGATCTTACAATTGTTATAAACACTGTCATGAAAATTCTGATCAATGTAATGAAAAAAATAAATTAAAGGTATGAATACTAGAAAGGCAGAAACACTCCCTTTTTGAAAGATATTTTTTAAAGAGATATCTAGAAAATTGTGTAATAAAAGCACTCAATAAGATAGTCATTTATCTGGAAGAACAAAAGACCCAAAATGGACAAAGCAATCCTGGGCAGGAAGAGTGATGCAGGAGGTACCACAATACCAGACCTTAAACTCTACTACAGAGCAATAGTAACAAAAATGGCATGGTATTGGCACCAAAATAGACAGGTAGACCAGTGGTGCAGAATAGAAGACACAGAAACAAACCCATGTAAGTACAGTTATCTCATACTAGACAAAGGTGCCAAAAACATACAATGGAGAAAAGATAGCCTCTTCAACAAATGGTGCTAGGAAAACTGGAAATCCATATGCAGTAAAATGAAATTAAACCTCTATCTCTCACCCTGCACAAAACTCAACTCAAAATGAATCGAAGATTTAGGAATTAGACCTGAGACCCTTCACCAAATAGAAAAAAAAGTAGATCAAATCTTCATCATGTTGGCTATAGGACCAGACTTCCTTAACAAGACCCCCAGAGTATAAGAATTAAAAGCAAGAATCAAATAAATGGGGTTGATTCAAACTAAAAAGCTTTTTCTCAGCAAAGGAAACAATCAAAAATGTGAAAAGAGAGTCTAAAGAATGGGAGAAAATCTTTTCCACACACACTTCAGATAGACCACTAATCTCCAAAATTTATAAAGAACTTAAAAAACTTTCTACCAAAAATACAAAGAACCTAATCAATAAATGGGCTAAGGAACTGGGCAGACAATTCACAGAAGATATACAGATGATCTGTAGGAAATGTATGAAAAAGTGCTCATCATCTCTAGTAATTAGAAAAATGCAAATTAAAACCACCCTAAGGTTTCATCTAACTCCAATTAGAATAGCTATCATCAAGAACACAATCAATAATAAGTGTTGGCATGGATGTGGTGAAAAAGGCACACTCAGACATTGCTGGTGGAGTTGCAAATTGGTGCAGTCACTCTGGAAAGCACTATGGAGATTGCTCAGAAAACATGGAATGGACCCACCATTTGACCCAGCTGTCCCACTCCTCAGTTTATACCCAAAGGACTTAAAATCAGCATACTACAGTGATGCAGTGACATCAATGTTCATAGCTGCTCAATTCACAATAGCTAGATTGTGGAACCAACCTAGATGTGAAAATAGTTTAAAAGTTTTGAAAAGGAATTATAGTGAGTATTTGCACTAACAGAAAAAATTAAAATTCTACCTTTTGGGTGTGATAACACACAAGTTGATGTAGCAAAAAAAGAAAATCCAGAAAAAGATGAAAGTATATACACTTAATAAATTAAAAGGTAAATATTTTAGTGGTTGGGAGAGAAGGTTTATTTATTCACATAGATAAATAATCAAGAAATAGTTCTGGTTCCATTGGCTATTTGGATAAAAGAAAGTAAGAACAGTTCATTTAATGTAAGTATATACATAACAACACTAGAAGAACTAATAAAAAGATATATCTGTTTTTTTTTAATCTCTAGATAGCTTTGACCAAGTAAAAATTTAAAGCTTCTATGTATTAAAAGTTATCTAAATTGGATTTAAAATTAAAAGGAGAGTAACAAGTTAATTTAAGAAATATTTCAGCATATTGGATGAAAAAAGGCATAGGTTTCTTAGAATTTATAAATTAACAAAAACATTTACACTGAGTGGCATGAAAGAGGAATATATTCCATTCATACGAAAAGAAATCCAGACCTGGCCAGGCTCTGAGGGCAGAGCAGTTCTGAGACTGGAGGCCGAGGGAAAGACACGGGGAGTACACCATTAAAAGTGGCAAGCCTCTTTGTACCAAAGACCTTCACTGCACTTTCAGATCTGCATCCAAATATAGCTAATCTGAAAATAAATCGGTATTGTTATTGGGAAAACAGATGTTGAAGGCTTTCCAGGCAGAAAAAATATTGGATCAGAAAGATACACTTTCAGCTTTACCATTCGTGATTCACCAGCCCGTTTTGTAAATGCAACATCCTGGGGCCATGAAGATTACATCAGGTCACTCTCTTACAGCTTTAGGGTTGGTGAATATGTGATGATTGAAAATCCTCTGATCCAAAGAAAGGAAATAGAAAGAGAAGAAAAGTTCAGCCCTGCCACTCCTAGGAACTATAAACTATTGCTCAGTGAGAATCACTCAATGGTAAAAGTTCGTTCCAGTTATGAAGTGGACACCAAGTTGCTTTCTTTGATACATTTAGCTGTTAAAGAGTCTCGAGATTATTAATCACTGGGCAACACTGTTGCAAATGGACACAGTCTTGATAGGAGGATTATTAATGTGCTTGCAGCTGTGAGATCTGTTGGAAAACCAAAATATTTTACAACTTCAGACCAAAGAAAAGGCCAGAGGTGTGAATCAAACTCTATGATGAGACAGAACCTTCTTTTACAATGACACGTTGGGATAATGAATCTATTCTACTTATACAGAGATGGATGCCACAAGAAACAGTAATATTTGCCTCAGATGTAAGAATAAATTTTGACAAATTTCGAAACTGCATGACAGCAACTGTGATCTCAAAAACCATTATTACGACTAATCCAGACACACCAGAAGCTAACATCCTGCTGAATTTTATAAGAGAAAATAAACAAATGTTGTGACTGATGAGATTGACACTTATTTGAAAGAATCCATAAATTTAAATACAATAGTTGATGTCTATGCAGTTGAACAGTAAATGGTGAAAGCTCTGAGGAATGAAAGAAAAGCAGATCCTTTCTATGGCATTCTTTATGCTTACATTTCTACACTGAACATTGATGATGAAACCATTAAAGTATTCAAAATAGATGTTCCAGCTGTGGTTATATTGTTAATGAAGCATCCAACACTTGTGCAACTTGCAACAGAGGTTTTTCAGGACTTCAGTCTGTTTTTCTCAGCTTCCACATGCTGCTTGATATTACTGATCAGTTCCTGTGGTGTCACAGAAAGTGTTGCTGAGGAGACCTTGGGCTGCACGGTGAATGAGTTTCTTGCAATGACTGATGAACAGAAAACAGCATTGAAGTGGTAATTCCTTTTGGAAAGAAGCAAAATTTATTTAAAATTTGTTCTCTCAAGCAGAGCCAGAGGTGGACTGAGAATCAGCATACTCTCATGTAAGCTTGCAGATCCTGCCGAGGCATGTAGGAATCTGTCTGGACAAGGACCCGTGTGAAACCAATGTCACTCTAAAGTTTGGAAAAGTGTAGTCGTTTCTGTCCCCCTAACATGGAATGCTATTTCAAAGATCACAGATGAAACTGCACTTTGTGTAAGCTGGTGAGGAGCTCTGTGTGGCATCCCTGTGCTCCCTGTGCTCCCCGTGCAGCTGGTCTGGGCCAGTCTGAACACTCACAGGCTCGCTCCCTGAAGGCCATTTCTCCTGGCTTTGCCTGGTCCCCATGCTGGAAAATGTTTGTGTGTGTTAATAAACACATTTACTCTGCAAAAAAGAAAAACAAAGAAAAGAAAAAAAAAAAAAGAAATCCAAATAGCAAAAAACAAGCCCCCAAAATGTTCAAACCTATTATTGTTGAGTGAAGTAATTAAAACATCAAATTGATATTTGTCATTTCCAGTTGGATATTTGTCCTTATTAGAATGAAAAAAATTTAAATAATGCCAGTGTTGGGAAGATTATACCAAAATACCCACTTTTATACTCTGCTGGTATGAATGTAAATTGGAATATTATTTCAAGTTGGCAACTAAGCAAATTGAACTAAAAACCATAAATATTTTCAAATTCTTTGAGCCTAGTCATATACTTGCTCAACATTTTCAGAAGGAAATCATGCTATTGAATACCATCCATTCATGAAAATATTCAAATATATGAAATAATATATTTCATATGATTCTACATTTATAAAAGTAAATGCTATAGGGAGAAAAGGGAAAGACCAGAAACCTATCAAGATTTTCTGTATTTCTTTCTGAGTCATAAGTTTAAAAACTGCTCTTTCTCCTCACCTGTACACTTTCTAAATTTTCTATAAAGAATAAATACTTTTAGAATCAGAAATTACTTTTTATGATTATAAAATTGATATTTTCCTTTTAGTCAAAAGATTTGATCCAAGCATGCTTTCCCAGCCCCAGTTTAAGTGTAATATCCCCTCCTCTGCTTCCCAAACACCATGGCATGACACATTAGTACACTTTCTTCTAACTCTAACCATCTAACAAAGCTGTCTCCCCAGTAGGCATTGAGAACTGTGAGGTAAGCAGTGCTTCCTGCATAGTTAGGCACCACATGAATGCTGAGAAATAAATGAATTTGCAGAAAAGACAAATATCAATATAGAAAACATGGAGAGAGGCAGTGAAAGGAAAGGGCCTGTTTTACTCCCACTCCCACCCTGTAAGCACAGACCAGGGTCAATATGCATTATTTAGGTTTGACTTCCTCTCCATTCTCATCCATTAATGTTAATTAATGTTTCCCAATCCCTTAGTGCTATTTTGAAATCAGTCATCAGACCTCACCTCTCAAAGTCACATGAATTCTATTATATCATTACCTCAACTCCAATCCCTTGGTACTTGAGAGGCAGAGAAACACAGCGATAAAGAACAATTTTTCTTGAGTTACATGTTCTGGGCCACACCCTGGCTTCACCCCTACGCAACCTAGAACAAGTTCCCTAACACACATAGTTACAGATGTGCCTATCTACTGATGCATAAAATAAGGATGTTACTAGTGTTAAATGAGTTGATCCACGCAGCTTGTGCTTAAAACAGCCTTATAATAAGTAAGGTGCTTTATTATATGTTATAATATATAATAAAGATTTATTATGTATAGTAAAGATTATGTTATCCACATGCAGCAAACATACTTGTTGATTAACATTTATCATAAACATGTCACCAGAATCTGTGTCATCTACCCTTTGCCAGGCATATATATACACTGGCTGACTCATCTATCCTAATAAAATATTCCTAAACATTTACTGGGAAAAAAATCCTTAAGAAATTAATTATTCCAAATAAATTTCCAATGCCTTGAGTTCACATAAGTACTAAAAGTAGTCAACCTCATTCTTGTAGCATGCTTTAAACAAATTTGACCACAAAAAATGTGAGTCAAAAAGAGAGGTAATTCTAATATCTTCACAGTAAATATCTAATTATTCTTCATCAACACACAACTCCATCAAATTACAATTTTATTGTTCTTTATAGTTCCAACAAATGATAGTTTAAGATTATAAACAAAAGTAGTTAAAATAATTCTTTCTACTTCATTTCTTCTACCATATAGTTACCAACTTTAACTTCCTAAATTAAATCAAATCAGATCAAAAAGAGGCTATAAACTTCTGTGTCTGATGCTTGCACTTGGCGTGCCTCATTTTCTCTGTCTCTGTGTGTATGTATGTGAGTGTGCGCGTGTTTGTATTTCCAACAGCTCCTGTAGGTTCAGAGGAAAACTTGGTGTGGAGACTGGGTCAGAGACATGAAACAACATGTTTATGATAAGACACAAACTGTTGTTTTACCTCCTCTGCAAGATTTTGTTTGTTTTGTCATTTTCAGCCTCAGTGGAATCTATATTCAATATTAAATGCCAAACAAACCCCCTGTGACATTCTGGAAAACTCATCCTATCTTAGTGGTGACAGAATCAGTAACTTAGAGGAGCCAAAATGGTCCAAGGGAACTCATGACAGCTGTAGCTGAAAAGAGAGGGTGAAAGAAAAGAGACACTTCCTTTTTCTAGGCATAAAAGGCCAACAAAGGCTCCTAAATATAACCAACTCTTTTTGCAGAGCTTCTGCATATTAGATGTGTTGAACAGTTGCCTGTAGATTGTTTTTAAAAAATAGACAAAATAAATGAAGAGACATTTTATTAAGCCATAGACCTAAGGAGAAAGGAAGTTTCCAATGCCACCTCTATTACTGAAACAAAATTTTAAAATAAGAATTGTCTACTTAAATGTCAAATAAGTTCCATTCACTACATGCGTGTTCTCACTTTGGCATGTTAGGTTATGCCTTCTGGAAAAGAGCTTAAATGAAACCAGCCTTAAATATAAACATTCTGAAAATAAGAAAATGTAGGAAAATCCCCAAGGGTCTAAGATTTTCTTTTTTGTCATAAATACTCTCATTAAGTAAAATGTACTGGTCAGCCATCAGATGCATAGAATTATTCCAGGAACAATATAATATTTGACTTGTGGTCTCTAAAAAAAAAAGAAAAATACCTTTGGGTTTAAGCAGTTCAGGCAATCTTATATTTTTTCTTCCCTAAATGACCCAAATCAAATGTTCACTTACAGTTGTGATGACAACTCAAATTATGAACATAATTTATAAATTATAAATATATTGAATTAAGTTACCAGGAAATCTATTGGAACGAAAAAATAAAATAAAAGCAGAAGCCTTCTACCATTACCTGCACTATCTCTACCACTAAAAGTTGCACAACAAGAACAAACATAATTATACCAAGAATTGTCAGTATTTATATAGCAATGTATTTAGAAAGTTCTAAACTTGTTAGGGGTACCAACTAATTAAGTTATCATGGCAGAATGGACATGGATTTATGATTAAGTTCTCTGAAACCCATAGTTACAATTAAGACTGTTCTATTAAAAAGTTATCATATAATTATAATATCTTTGTGATAAGAAATTGAGAGTCAAATTATTAATATAATTATTCATATCCATGTACTCCTATTCATTGCATTTTAAGACAGTGAATTTAGGTAGAATTTCCTTGAAGTTAGAAAGGTTACTATCAGGTACAGTTGGTCCCTTAGAAAGAAATCTATGCCTCCATGAGGTATGTCTGTGAGATGGAAGTGAGAGCAAGAGGTGACTTGAAATAATCACTACTAAAATGTTTTATTTGCAAATGATAATTTTTTCTTTCATAAATATCAGCAAATATGCTTCTCTCCCGCTCAAGCTCTCCCTCTCTTTCAGGATATCAGGCAGATAAGAGTTATCAGTAAAGGTCATCCTCAATTTCTGTACAGAAATGATCTGTCTCCGGTATGTAATAAACATTTATCCATGCCTTTATTAGCTATATTGAAGCTGACAGTTCTGTTAAACCATTTTCTTTCATTTTGCTAGGTCATGACGGTTAATGCTGCTAAAAAATCTCATCACTGCTTTTGATCACTGTATTGTCTTCCCTGTATTATCAGAATTTTGTGAAGGTAAGCACTGGCTGGAATGACCTATTAAAGTTACAGCTCGTTGAATCTCTGGTTGTTTTTCCCCCCCCTTTCCCTTTCATCACAATAAAAAGGCAAAGAAGTGCAAAGAATAAATTCTCCTCAAAGGTATTTAGTTGGGCAGTTGACATGCTCAGTCAACTCTGAATTATTTATAGCAAAAAGGATCTAAAACATCAAATACAAATGAAAAAAATACATAATCCAAAAATCTTAATTTTGGCTAAATCTTTTACCAGAGTATTCTCAAGATCTAAAAAGAAAACTTCACATTTTACTTTCTCATCTTTCTTTTCTTTTCTCACATGTCCCTTTCTCATCTTTAGGAATCAATTCCCAGGCTGTAAACAGAAAAAGCAAAAGCAAGAAGAATTCACCCATATAATACAAATCCCCACACAACTGAGAGAGGCAACAGAAACAGGTGATTGGAGCAAGGGGTAGTTTGCATCTTTGTCTCTTATCATCTTTTTTTCATCCAGGTCATTTAATCTCTCCTCTCACTTGAAACAATTTTTTAAAATGTTTCCTTTTGAGAAATTAAAAGCAACAAAACAGCCATGAAAATGTCTGCCTTTGTTAAAGGATTAAAGTTCTTCTAAAATTTGCCAAAGATTAGTTGTAAATTTCAAAGAAATATTGTTCAGATCAATTAAGAAATAAAGTAGCCACAATTTAAACATGTTTTCTTTCAATTCAACAAATATTTATTGAGTTCCTATTGCACACCAGTCACTGAGGGGAGAGGATCTAGAAAGATATGAATGACTCATTTCTGCACTTAAGTAACTTATAAGTAGGGATGCACAAAATAGATATTGAAAGTTCACAGGGTAACATTAAAGCAGAGAGGAAGCACCTTTCCCCACCAATGAGATCTTGGAGGACTTCTAAGGAAAGAGAATGTTCAAAGTTAATCTTGAAGAGCTGGCACAGTTATTCAAGTGGCGAAGCAAGAGAGGAGGAAAAGGAATCCCAGGTAAATAGAACAGCCTGAGCTAAAACACAGATGTGCCACACAGTTTTGTGTATTAAGAGAACAACCGGAATCTCCAAGCTGTCAGGACACAGCATCATAAGCAACAATCATAAGCAACAGGGAAGGGAAAGGTAATTTATGTAACCAGAAAGCTGAACAAAGCACAAATCTTTGGAGGCTTAAATAAGTCCTTCCAACATTAATAGGAAATAAAGCAAGAACTGATAGGGTACTGTGACAGCAAAATCTATTCATTTTTCCTTTTTATTTATTTAAAAAATCAGCATCTACTATATGGCTAGCACTGTTCTAAGTGGCAATTGTATAGTGGTGAGTATGACCAAATTGCTCAATTCATGGTGTGCTGATTCTGATGGGGTAAGAAAGACAAGAGATAACACATGTTGGGCAATGATAAACTCTGGTGTGTAAAAACAAATTAAAGGTGAATAAATGGGATCAGAAAGTGAGGTATAGGAAAGAGAGTCTAGAGTACTATTTTATAGAGTGTTCTGGACTTGGAATCCCTGAGAAAGTGATATTGGAGGAAAGCACTAAAGGAATGAGAATGACAGCCATATGAATATTTGAGAGAATTACTTTCAAAGCAGACTTGATCACAAATGCAAAGCTCCTGAGTGGGTAGTATGCTAGGCAAGTTGAAGGAAAAGGGGTCAGTTTGGAATAGAGAGCAGGTAGAGGAAGTGAGCTAAAGTGCAGGCCAATGCAAATTACTTTGGGGTGCAGGGGTTTTCAATCATTTTGGATAATGGTCTAATGTAATACATTTTATAGTGATATGTGTCTCAGTGACGGATATTAAAACATTTTTCAAACCTTCATGAAACAAGTCTACCATTTGCAATGCACTCTATTTTTCTCTCTTTTCTTTCTTTCTTTTTCTTTCTTTTTTTTTTTTTTTTGGTTAATTCTGATTCCCATTTATCAGATTTTTCTTTTTTCTTTTTTTTTTACAAACTACTAATAGGTCACAACTCAGAGTACAGAAAACATCTAGGCAGGGTTACTGAGATTAATTAGAAAATAGAACTATTTCCCAAGGATACCTAGGGACAACTGTGTGCCAAGCAGTACTGTCTACATATTAACATATTCTATCTTCACAATAACCTCACTTTATAAATAAGGCAGAGAAAGCTCTAACTTTCTAGATCTGGAATTGAGTCCAGGATAATCAGCTCCAAAGCCCATGTACCTGATGACTATGCCACCCAATCTCCTTTATTTGTGATATCTGGGCCAAATTAGCACTATTATTAAGTAAGATGACACTTGCCAAGTAAGACCTTAAAGAAAACATGAGACCTTAAAGAAAACATGCATAGTAGAAATCCTACTATGCATATAAAACAGCAATCATTAAATTAGAATTTTAATATCCTTGCCATCAAGCACTTAGCAAACACAACTTATAAAAATTGTATTTTGTACTTTTCTCAGTAAAATTACAATTATCTATTAGAACTTTTAAATCATCTTGAGCCAAATTAATTCAATTGCTAATGTCTTTCTGCATCTGTTTTTTGTTTATTTTGTTTTGGTTTTCTTTAGGCCCAAGTTTGGAACATTGTGACATTAAATTGAAAATGCAAATACTACATGGAATAGTTCATGTATCCATTTTACATCTCATTTTAAAAAAACTGATAGATAATTTCAATCATGAAAAGATGCAGACATCTAGACACCTGTTCACCTCAGCATTTATGGCTTCATGGGAAATGGAAGAATTTCCCTCAAACTCTCCTTCACTTGTTGTTTTCTTGTCCAGCATTTAAACCATACACATATCCAAAGAAAGAATAGGATGTTAACCTTGATGGTCTACTAAACTACATTCTTTGTTATCATGATAATGGTCATATTAATGGTTAGGACCCATTTCCTAAAGAGCCTTTGTTCTCTATGGGGACTCAGCATAAACATACCAATAATAATAATTCACATTCAAATGTTCTATCAACCCTAGAAATGAAGGTTGGTTCCAGCAATGATAACTCTTTTCACCATCCCGAGTAGAGATACAGAAAAATAAACAGGCACAGAACACCACAATGACCTCTGACCTTCATGCCAGAGGTCACTGGACCACAAAACAAGAGACAAGGCCCCTGTGGTCATGGGAATCAGGGAACATTTTAAACTATATCCTTCACATTCTGGCATTTCTTTAGGACCTCATATTGCTTAAACTCTGATCTGAGGTATGCTAGAAAGAATAACATCTCTACCTACAGGTAAAGATTTTAAGATCTGAAAATAAATTCAGCAGTTGAAAAAAAAAAAAAAAAAAAAAAAAAAAAAACCCTGAAATATCCATTTCCCCATGGTGATATGGTATTTTCAGCCAGGCATTTTCTGTGAAAGCTTCCCACTGTTTGGATCGAAATGAATAACAACAAAGGGCCAAATGCTTAACAGCTCTACTAATATTTCTTGTTCTTTTTCATAGTATATCTTGGAGACAACCCATGATAATCAAAAACAACATGGTGGTCAGGTCGTCCTAATTTAACAGTTCACTCTGCTAATATCCATAACCTTGGATCTGTCCCTATTTCCTAGTCTATATCAGTTTAACAGAAAAGAAATTGTATTAATCATTTTTTCCCTTTTCTCTCTTAGAAATCCGCTAGAGTTCATTGTAATAGCTATCTTCCAAATGTTTTTTGTAATATGAGATTGTGGAATAAAAATATAATAAAATCTTCCTTGTAATTCAGTAATACAGACTAAGACAAATACTACTTATAGCATATTCTATATCAGTTTATGCCAAAATTAACTGGGGTCATGAATTCATTTTTAAGTTAATGCCTTTTAAATACTTCAGGAAGGTTATCTTCTAAAATGATACCAGGAGAAACACATGAGTAGAAATTGCTTTTATATGAAAAAATAATCTTCCTCTTCTTAAGGATGGTGACTTTAAGTCCTGTCTGATACTTCTGGACAGAAATTTAGATGAAAGAGTTAACTCCACCTTAGATAAAAAATAAGTACCCAATCACAAAATGCAAAACAAACAGAATGGGGTCATCAGCATGTGGTAACTAATACATCTAGTCTCTATCATTTAGTGGCTATGTCATTCCTATTTTTTGGGAGGAGACAAGTAGTCAATAAGAAGAAAAACTATTGATCTACTAACAACTTTAATACAACCTTGAAATAAATTCTGTTCAAAACCCAGAAGCCTGCTCAGTCTAACAGTTAAATTGCTGACTCCCAGGCAAAACAAAAACCCTACCCTTAGGCAATTATCAGCATGATCCTTTATTTGAAGTCTTACAGGCTGTTCAAGGGAGACCCTGATAGTTTGGCCAAAGGGAAACAACACATCCAGTAGCTGAATACAGGGCAAGCAAACTAGAGCTTCCCAGTATGAGAATATTAAATTATTATGTCTGCAACAGGGGGCACAATTGTTAGTGGCCCCCTCCCATTTATGGTCCTTCGTCTTTCTTCCCTGCAGTGAGTGTTCATTGTCATACCTAATATTAAAATGCTTTGATAATAATAAGATTGTCAAGATACTAGCAGGAAACTTTCAGTAGAAACTCAATTTTCAAAAGCCAGCTGTGTTCAACCCTATTTGATCTTTCTAAGAAGATGTCTTCAAAAAGCAAAAATTTTCCTATTTAAAAATTAGAACAAAGCTCCTACTATATGTAAATACACAGGGTCTCAGTGTAGGGGTAAAAATGTACATCATCAATTCAATACTACAAACAATCAAGAGAATAAATGCTATGAGAGGAAAGCCAAAGGAAATTGGCTGTAGAAGGAATAGGACAGCGGAATGAGAAAGAATCTTTCTTAATCTAACATTCTGTTGGGGTGGATGTTTTCCTTCATCCAAAAAGCTTTAAGTGGATGCTTGAAGGAAACAAGGTCTTAAATCAGAGAATGATCACCCATGTGGGCATTATTGATGTCACCGGCTAGAAGCAGCAGTTTGGGCTTCTTTATTTCCTTTCATTTTGCATGACAAAATGACTCAATAGACCCAGTGAGGTGGTATGTAATGTGGTTTTTAGGAAGAACACTAGTATTGTTAACATGTTCAATATCTTTACTTCTTAAGGTTGATTCAGAAAATCTTGCTCTTTTGTCCTAATAAAATAATGGTTTTAGGGAAACTATACCCTTTGACTTTCTTTTCTTAGTCAAAGCTATTGCATGTACAGCCATTTTAGATAAAAGTTCCAAAGGATCAGGAATAAAAAGTAGCAGCTGAACGCTAAAGCTCTGCAGGTGGCTGCTGATAAATACAGTTATTGTGACTTGCTGGCATTAGCCCTCTCAGAATGCTCTGAATAAAGGTCAAAAGGCTTGACAAATTCAGAAGTCAGTTTTAAATTATAATCTACATGCAAGAAAATCTCTATCCATACCACCCAAAAGGACTCCTTTTTTCTTTCTTGGTTACATAGGAATAGACAGAATTTTATTTGCCCTTCCCACACAGACTCATATCAGTATCCATCAGCATCACTGAAATGCAGAGTTATTCCAGGTATTTTACAGCTTACAGCAATTGTGGTCACTTCTTTAAAGAGGAGTAACCTATTGTTAGATTATATGAGAAGAATATAAAAGTAAACATTTTTTAAAACTGGGGAAAAAGCACTATAAACAGACAATTAGTTTATCTAATTTTTGTCATCATATGGTACCTAGAAGTAAACCTCCTTGATTTATCTCATTTAGCCACATTTGCTTGATTGATCTTTGTCCCCTAGTACTTAGTGTTCCCCATTTTCATGAAATTAATTCGTGATTGCCTGTATATTACTTTAAAAGTGTTCTGTTTCATATATTTATTCTATCTCTATATCTAATTTTTAGATTTCTCAGGGTCAAGTGCTGTCTTTTATTGACTTCTTGTGTTTCCTCAAAATGATCCCTTCTCTGTTCAATGTGAATATTCAGCAAAATAGCTAACAGATTATTAACAGGAAGAAAAGAAATTTAAGAAGGCTATAAGACAACTTCCTAATAGTGATCACTTTTGCAATAGAAGAGTGAGAGGAGGGGAGCTATGTTATATACTTCTGAGATGTTTGAATTCTTATTATGATAATAAATTCTTTTGTGATAAAAACATAGCAAAGTAAAATAACTCTAAAAGAAAAAAAGAGGAAAATCTGAAGAGGCACATTAATGATCACCTTGAATATTCCACTCAAATACACTTCTAACCTTCCTAACGAATAGTTAAGTGAGGAGAAGGACTGGAGAGATAGAAATGAAGAAAATAATTTTAAATTCTTGTTTCAATGTGAGAAATAAGGAATATATGCTTTTTAATCTGAACCTTAACCAGTGCAAGTAGAGAAAAGAAGTGGTATTTTATTAAAAGGAAATGGAATGACATCTCACCTTACTCCATCAACTAATGCAGCATTCATTAATTCCACAAAATATTTTTGAACATCTAACTATATGCCAGCATTTTTTTCTAAGCAATGAAGATATAGAAGTGAACAAAGCAGGTAAAAAATATCACTATTAGCACTGAATTACATTTAGTTAAGGGAAATAGACACTAACACTAAGACACTTAATAACAAGATGATAAGTATTTAATAATTAAGTAGGAAAGGAAAGTTGGGAATTCAGAGTAGGAAAGATGGCTGCTCTGTTAATTCCAGGTCTTGTCTCCTTACCCCAAAAGGTGTCCTGAAACCCTATTTCAGCTCCAGCAGGAGGAGAAAGAAGCCCAAGTTAGAGACTAGAATTTTAAAGGTGACAAATATACATACAAAATTCCCAGTTTACTTCAATAGCAGGAATCCCTGCTTCCTCTTGCTTTTGCCCTGGAGCCACACAGAAAGAACCTTCTCTGCTATTTTGCCACTTTTTAAAATTCTGGAATAATGCTTTTAGCAAAACCTAGGACTGCCTCTTGGAGGATCACAAAATCCATGCAGTTAAGAGTATATCTGGGTCTTTATGGTTTCATTTTCTCTGTGCATAAGATTGCGAACCAAAACTTTGTTTTAGGGAACCAAGTTTTAACCTAAAAAGGTTTAAATAATTAAAAATTTCTTACCACCAAGTGGGATTGGATCCAAGGCCTTGGAAGCATATAGTTTATAGAATTTGGGAAGGGCCTCTTGAAGAAAACAAACAAACAAATAAACAAACCTAAATTATGAAGAAAACTAGATATGAAAGTGAATTTTTAAGTCAGAATAGAAATCAAAACAAATTTTATAATTCACAAAGCTGACAAACATCACAAATATCACAAAACCTAGGATAGCAAGGATAGCTTCTCACTTTGTATATTTTGAATCTGCTTCTTCTCCAATACCCACAAATTCCAATGACAGCTTCTAGCTCTGTTTCTTTGTATCATAATGAGTGAGGGATAAATCAACACTTCATCAAAGACTTTTCTATACTAAGACATCCAGCAATAATTTAACTACCCTAAAAGCGACTGAAAACCACTAAGAAGTGACTATATCCTATGAAACCCAAAACCAAATGTACGCCCATCTTAATTTTCCTGAACCATAGCCCAGGAATCTCATTACCATTCAAATACCACCCAACTAGAGAGGAAGTAATGCTCGTAGAAATTTTCCATATTTTGCTAAGTGAAATAAGCCTGTCCCAAAAAGTCAAGATTGAACGTTTTCTCTGATATGCAGAAGCTAATCCAAAATAAAAAGAAGAAGAAAAAAAGAATTGAAGAAAGATCAGTGGAGTAGACAAAGGGGAATGAAAGGAAGGGAGGAGAGATGGAATAGGGAAAGACAATAAAATGCATCTGACTTAACATTGCTGTGTACATATATTAATATACCACAGTGACTCTCACCATCATGTATATCCACAAGACACTAACTAAAAAAAAAATCTATAATAACAGAAAGATTAGTAGAGGGAAGGCAACTACAGATAGAAGGAAGGGAAGAGAAGAGGAAGTACTAGGGACAGAATTAGAACAAATTATAGTCCATGTTTTTATAATTATGTCAAAATAAATTCTATTGTCATGTATAACTGAAAAGAACCAAACCTTTTTAGAATAAAACATTTAAAAAGGAAGTTTTCCATATTTTACAGATGAGAAACCAAGGCTCAGTTTGACCTGAGAAAAGAAGAATAGTAGACCTTCATGCAAGGACTTCAATGTTGATTAGTTTTACTACATTAAGTAATATTTTCTTAATGAGAGCTTCAAATACCAGAAAATAAAAGTGAGTACAAGTGAGAGACAAAAATTAAAGAGAAGAATATCAACAATTAAAGTATGTTACTAAACACAAGTTAAAAACTCAAACCAAGTACTCAAGGTTAATTTATAAACAAAGTACATTTAAAAAATAATATTGAATAGATTATAACCCCTAGAACAATCTTTTGAAAACTCAGAAAGGGCAAAAGAGAATTTAGCTCACCTGACACTTTTCTCTATCACCAACTCCCAACCCCAAGTGGTCACCCACACTTTTATCCTTTAGCCCCTAAAGCAAATTGAGAGTTTTCCCTATACTGATGTTTGGCTACCTACAGAGTGGGTCTGTTATTCCCTCTGTGCCACTGTACCAGCTTGCCAACTGAATAAATCTTGGAATTATATGCCCATTGCTTTATTTCTGAAATGTAGTATTTTATTAAATACTTCATAATAAATTCTATGGCAAAGAAGTGAAAATATTTTTGGAAGAATCAGTCTGTTAAATAATATTTCTTGAGGGCCTAATATTGCTAGGTACTGTTCTAAACTCCAGGATCAGTGTATGAAACAAGATGAGTAGACTGTACCCTCAAGGAGTTTACATTTTATGGAGAATTAGCCAGCAATAAATATTTATGTTAATAAAGAAAGAATTTTGAGATTGATTAAGTACTATGTAGACCTAACAGTAAGGAGAAGGATTGGGTAGATGTTCATAGAATGGTAAAAGTGACATTTGAGTTGAGATATTAATGATAAGAAGAAACCAGCCATGGGAGGGGCGGCAGAAGAATTTCCCAAGGAAAAGGTAGAGTGAATAAAAAATTCCTGAGGTGGAAATTATTTGAAGTGTTCCATTCATAAAAGAAAGTCAGCATAGATGCAGTTTTATAGACAAGACAGGGAAATGACACCAGAGAGAGAGGTTAGAATATGTAGGGCTAGAATATGTAGGGAGTATGTGCCATTTAATGAGCTTGGATTTTTTTTCCTGGTAACAAGAAAAGTGACTGGATGCCTGAAGCAGTAAGTGATATGATATTATTTCCACTTCAAAAATTCTTCTGCTACATGCAAGAGTAGAAAGAGGAAAAGGTATAGGCTAGAAATACAAGTTTGAGAGATAACACATTTTTTAAAAGTATTCAGAGTTGTGGAACTGGCTGAAACCAGCTAGAGAGAAGGTACACAATGAGCAGAATGGAATGAGGACAGAACTTGCCAGTGTTCAAAGGTCTGGAAGAGGAGGTAATTGAGGTTTGTCTGACACACTGAATCTCAAGTCAGTGAGCCCAATACCTCAGGTAGTAGGCACCCCCATACTTGGACAATACCTGTGCATTGGACATAACCACCGCCTTATCTGCCTAAAAATGGATGAAGTATGTCAAGAACAATGCTTTCTCATTGCTAATATTTGCACAGAGAGACACCATGCACAGGGCTAAGGGAGTCTGGTGTTTCAAGGTAAAAGGCTTGATCAGATGTTACTTTTGAGGAAGATGGTCTCAAGAGCAACATGCTAATGAAATGTAGTCATGAGAGGGATAATTAAAGTAGAGCAAGGAAGGTAGGTGAAACATGGAAAAGAAAAACTTGCATTCATTTAAGGTAAGAGAATGGCATAAGGACAATGTTATGTCACAAGGTATACAGTAGGTGATTTGGGGTAGTACACAGATTTATAATAATATTTATGCATTTATTTATACAGTTATTTCTCTTTTGGTAAGTTATTTTTGTTTGCATTTCCAGGAGTGATATTGCGATTCCTATTTAATAACATTTGTTTAAGCAAAAAAAAAAACAAAACAAACAAACAAACAAAACAGCAAATCAGACTAAGGGAAAAATATACCAGGAAGCTCAGGATCCTAATCAACACAATGGAATGCAATCTGCTTTTCAGGATTGCTATGATGATTAGCAATAAGGGTTGTAAAGTATCTAAAGAAATAACCAGCAGGTTCTCAACAATCATTAGCTACTATCTTTACCATTATTATTTTAAGTACCTAATATATACCAAGATTAGCAAGAATTATTTTACTAGTGGCAACAGAAAAACAACTAAGAAGCAAAATATTAAATAAACAAATCAAAATAAAACAAATCTGGAGAAAAAAAATTTAAGATTAGCATAAAAAAGAAGGCATTGCATTAATGATGAATTAATGCAAAAATTGAAATTGGAAAATAAATTGTAGACTGGAAGATATTAGGGAGATAGGAATAAGTGAGAGTCAGGGAGTATGAGAAAAAAAGATGATGATTTTGAGATGAAGCTGAAGGATCTTGTTCCCAGATGGGGCTTGACTGACCAGGTTGCTGAGAATAGAACAAAGCAAGTTTCTTGACCTGGGGATCACTGGTGATCCTTGACCCTCTAAAACTGTGTAACAAGATATCATGTTTGCAAATATCAGAGCAAGTATATTTCCAAGAATAAGGTCCATGTGTCTCATCAGATGTTCAGAGATTTGTGACCCGAAATGTTTTAAATCCTGTTGACTGTGATCCAAAGCAGTTAACTGAAAGTATCTGAAAGTTATACCTCTATAGAGGCAGTCTCGCAAGGTCCCAAGTATTGGGATGGTGTTGTATTTAAAGAAGCTGGAGTAGAGAAAACTGAGCTGAATCTATAAAGGGCAACTAATTGTCCTGCTGCCATTAGTTTCCCAAGCAGTTTTGGGGTAGGCCGTGGTCAGACCTGCTGTGAACCTGGTATACAAGGCTTAATTAGTATGTGAAAAAAGACACAGCAACATTCTCCTTAGAAGACAGTGAGATTGATCCTTGAGTGACAACATTCCAAGCATTACAGATGAAAGTGAGCATGCCTGCTTGAGTTGCTGCACTCACAAGGGCAGATTTGACCACAAAAGTTTGGTTGTTCTTCTGGAGGAAAGGGGAAGGAAAGGCAAAAGGCAATCATTTCCACACACTTAAATTCCTAATTAATTTTGCTCTTTCTACTCTCTTTTCCTGATTGAATAATAAACTGAAATTTACCTGAATCCTTAGATCAAATATAAGTTATCTTGATACATGATCATCCTTAGGGAAGAGTCAGGCAGCCCCAAGCAGCTATGCAGAACTATTTGGACCTATTTTATCATAACTCAGTACTCTCGTAAATTTCATAAATGTATATAATTTCAAAAGCAGACTTACAGTTCAGCATTTCAACTCAACATTGATAAGATTTATTTCAATAATTGTAGCTAATCCTAAGAAATACTTTCTTTGTTCACTTAACAATTCATTTAAACAAAGAGAAGCAAGAAAAAGTGCCCCCCCATAAAAAGGTCAAATTCAAGAGGAAAATGTCGATTCCAGAAAATATGCTCAAATATCTATCTTTCCTAAATATTACTAATTTTATTAGAAATATTCCTCTCTACTAGACATTTTTTACTATATGCATAAAGGTGAGGGAAAAAATTATGAAGAATGTGTTTGCCATGGTTTAAAAGATGCCTCAGTGCAAGTTCCCTAAGGACCTCAATAGCAACTGCTAAGCAACAAAGCTTTTAGAGTACTAAAAGAAACCATGGGACTTAAAAACAAATAAATGAATAGATAAATATTAATATCAATATTAATGACTGTTGATTTTTTTAAGTGGCACTTCAACATCCATTTCTAGTTAAAAATAAAATAAATAAAGCTTTCTTGGCTAAGGCTACAAAACCGTATTTGTTTGTAGGTCAGGATGACTAGCTCTTGGTGTTCTTGTCTCTTGAAGATGAAGATCCTTACTTCATGAACTAAGAAAAACAGATCCAAACAGACATGATTAGCATTTTTTATGCAGAAAATTTTTAGCTTTGTATATAAATATGAGCTTTTCATCTTGGAACATACTTTTTTCTCTCAACTTGCTTAGTTTATCACTTAAGAACAAAACAGGGGGTCTAGTATAGTAATTTTAAGAAAAGCATAAAAGAATATATTTAGTAGTGCCAAGTCAAACAGACATTCAGAGTCACACACATATCAAATCTTCTTATGGGAATACAAAACAGTGACATTTTTCTATTAACATGTTTCCCTCCCAGGTGGAGCAGTCAGGAGACTCCAGTCCCTGTTAACCTACACTGAAATCCACACTGAAAGGACTTCTTCCTCTGAAGGGAGTCTCCTTTCTTTATCTAAAGTTCCTCTTACAGATAACCTCAGAGAGGTGCAGTGTGGGACACAGAAAGGGAAAAAACCCTTTCTTCACACTCGTGCTGCTCTGAATGCGGACCATCTGTGCCCCCAGCTGGAGTGCCGGCAATGGTCTGGCACTTGAACCACACCATATTTACAGATCTAAACACAAATGGCTACTGCCTGATTGTTTCATGATTCATTAGTCAGACAAGCTCTCCTCTCCCGCCAGCACAGCTGTTACAGAGTAAACCTTTGTCACTTAATAGGCCTGATTATTACTTTCCATCAAAGGTATTGATCTGTGTCACCTCTACTTAAGGGAATGGGGGAGAAGAAAAAGAGGAAATAAAATGTACCAGGAAAACATGAACATGAAGAAGATGGCAGAGGGCAAGAGGGGAGCATTAGGTGAGATCACACACATTGGCTTCCTCCGTTGCACTCTTCCTGCATGCTCTGAATATCTGGATCGGTGTCTTCTGCACTGTGACTGACTTTCTTGTGCACCGCCCTGAGCCCCCAGCCCACTGAAGTCACACACTCTGACCACACAGATCATTGTTCAACCATAGGCACAGAGTGAACTGAACCAGAAATCTGTATCAATTAATAAACCAAGCTAGTATGCAGAGAAAGTACAGGCTCTGGAGGGAATTTTTAATAGTTCCTTTAATTATCTCCTTTTGTTTAACTAATAAAGTCAAGCTATAATCCTGGACTGTTCCCTGCCCATAGCAGAGCACTCGCCTGCTTGAGGGGTGCTCCTTTCTGGCTGCCACGCCACTCAGAGGCAGGGGCTAGCCAGGGGTGAGGACGCCCAGCTCGGCACCCTCACTGATGCCCCATACTTTTCTTCCATCTCATTCTGTCCTCACTTCTTCTCTTTATCACTTTCCTCATTTTTTTCCTTTAAAAAAAAAAAAAAAAAAAAAAAAAAAAAAAGAATTTCCCAGGATGGGGAAGACGAACCTATCCAAAATTAGACTCCTTCAATAAAAGCCCAGGTCAAGATTCCTGCCAACATAGCCAGTGTAAAAATTACTTGGGAAGTACAGGATTTTAGAAAAGGAGACCAGAAATCATCTACTCAGCCTCCTGATTTGCCTACCAGTGAAAGAAGCCTAGGAATGTTGAGAAGATTCTTTCTGTCACAAAGCTTCCTAGGTGGTGCACCTGAGTCTAAGAGAAAATTCTTCTGCTAACCAGTTCAGAGCACCTTCCTTTATATCAAAACAGCCCTCCAAAGCCCATATCCCAATTCAGACAGCAATGGTTCTAACAATGTAACTCCATAGCCTTGTAGAATACAATAAAAGGATGCAACTTTTGTTCATAGCTTGTGGAATTAACCTCATTATAATTTACTTTTATAGCTACATCCATATTATAGAGCAACCATATTCTACTTTTTATTGTACACGCATGTATGTGTGATATCACACATGAGTAACTGGTGCATACATGCATGCAAATTGCGTCTCGCTCTTACAACTCCCTAACAGCTCCAACCCTCTGAGATGCCAGCACAGACTGATTCTCTTCTCTTTGTCTCCACTTGCTGCAATTGTTACCAAAATCTGTATATTAATGAAACCTTTATTATCCCCCTTCCCAGAGTTCACCCACCATTTGTGAGCAAATTGTCATTCTAGTTCACAAAAAGTCAGTAGCTTAGATGAGTACATCAGGGCTTGGGGTTCACCATAGGTAACAGATTGACAAAACTGGATATTGGAATTTGTCATTTGTATGGCTGTCCACAGAAACAAGAGATGAGGTTCACTCTGACATAGTTCATTCAAAATTAAAAAGAATGGTCAGAACACAATTTTAAGTTTCTATCTCCAGATATTATTGATGAGCACAACACTGAGAAATATCTGAGTGGGCTGTGGCCCTAGGGAGCTGAACAAGCCCATTTCATACTTATTTTATTCTCAGTAGGCCCTTGGCCAATGGTAGGAAGCTAATGGTTTCAGATCACTTCTGACTCAGCCCAGATTTTAATCAGTAAATTGGCAATGAAAATCCCCTGTCCCATTTCCATGTCTATAGTCCTCCAGGTGGTTCGATTGTTCCACTTGATACCCATGTCCAGGACTATCTAAACTTCTCCTCTTCTCCTTTCTTAGTTCCTAAATGGAATTAGGAATTTTACTTTTTGGAACAGAATGTAAATGAGGCATGTAGTGTATGTTTTAATACCCATCAAAAAAAATTTTTTAAACAGAAACTGTATCCTTAATTCTTTCATCAAAAACAGAATTCAGATTTGGAAGCAAATGAAATCTTAACTGATAGCCAACTTTCAGCTTCTGAGCTTTCCAAACCAGAATTTCTTTTTGTAAGTTATGTCTATCAGTTGACAAGACCAATATGATTTTACGTGGGCACAGTTTGGCAAACAGGAACTCCACATAATATAGTGCACTTGAAATTCATATAAAAAGAAAGCTGTCAGCAAGTGGAAACTGATTAAAATAAAGGGCATTTGTTCTTAACAGGGGAGGAAAATCAGCTTATAGCCATAAAAAGGAAACTGATTGGCAAGAACTCATGTGAAAATGCCAAAGTATTAAAATACACTTTGATGTTTGCTCTGTTTATATTCCACTTTATAATTTGGTTTTGAATCTAAATATGCATGTCTTCCAGCATATGAACAAAAACAGGCCTTACCTAGAAATCTACATACAGTGATAAACGGCTTTTGGAAGTGTCCTCTAGAAAAAAAATCCTTAAAATTTTTAAAGACATCTGATTGTTGATAGCTTGTTATGCCTTAACAAATTTTGGTGAGACAGGAAGTATAAGCATAATATCTCCATTATACAGGCAGAATACTAATGAGTTAAGGTTCAGGATAGAGAAATATCATTAAATAATATTTTAAAAACTCTTGCGTGTGAGAATCTACTCTCTGTCATAATTCCAAGAGGACCTACATAATGGGATACACACACACACACACACACACACACACACACACACAATCAGTTTTAAAAAGTGAGGTTTTATGAAGGACTTGCCTTTGGAAAACGCCTAAGAGAAAATTTACTTCTATTTGCTCACAAGTTCTTGAGGTAGCCATGCAGAATGCACTTGAGTCTCAGTACTTACCTCCCAGAGTAAAATAAAACATACATGTGTAGTCAATTAAGACAATATGCCTTTATAAGTAGGCATAACACTTATTCTTAAATGGCAATATTATTTAGCTAAATATATAAGTAACAACTTGGACTAAAACAGAAACTACACATAGCAGATTGCAATGAAAAACTAGAGTTGTATTTAGCTACCTACACATTTTAATTCAGAGCAAGCAATCAAAGCCAACAGTATTCAGAATTGGATAATTGTATTTCCTTGCTCCTAGAAAGGACAATACCAAAGTATATTCTGGAAAATGCTTTTCTTTAAAATTTTTAATATTTTTCTTTTTGGGGCATAAAGATATACAGAAAAATTTTAAAGTATATTGTGTTTACATCTTGTTGCTTTAAAAAGCCAGTACTAATGTCTCTAGTCAATGTGATATGGCTCTGGATTATAAAATAATAAATAAAGGTACAGATGAATAGATGAGTAATAGCCAAAACTTGTGTCTCACACATATTAACTCACTTAATCATCAGAATATCTTATACATTTTTATTATTAACCAAATTTTACAGATGAGTAAACTGAGTCACAGAGACATTAAATAACCTTCCCTAAAACATATAGCTGGTAAGTGGAGATGTTGGAATTCAAAATCAGGCTGTCTTGTTCTAAAATTTGTATTCTTAAAGTAAAAGTTACAAATAAAGATGAAGAGAGGATGGAAGGGAAGAAGGTAGAGAGGAAGGCAGACAGGAAGGCAGCTGGTTTTGAAAGTTGAAATAAGGAAGGAACAAAGGAGGAACAAAAAGGAGGAGAAGAAAATTAGATAAGCATCACTTCTTTAACACAATGGGGAAATTTGAAAAATGCTCTTGAATGAAATCAAGTCGTTTTGACAACTGGAACCAACTTTTAAAAAATTTTTTATTTTTTTATTTTTTGGAAGGAGAGAAGGGAAAAGAAGGATTCGAAGCCAACTGAACCCCACTATGAGCTTAGTGGAGGAAAAAGGATTGCAGATTCAGCCTGCCTGTGCCAGTTCTCAAGGCCTTCTTTCCAGGAATACATCCATCTGCCCCAGCAACTCAACTATTTCAAACACTGCTCTTCCCTGCTCGGGCTTAAGAAGATGTCAAGGAAGAAGACACTCAGAAACCCAAAATACAAGTATGGTGATGCATGGTCACTTGGCCATGGTGAGTGCATTCAGTTTCATACCAGGAAGTGGAACCTGCCTTCTTGCCAGCAGCCCAAGCATTCAGCAAACAGACCACACAGCAGAAGCAGCAGGCACAAAAACAGAAAGAATCTGTTCAGCAAAGAGAAACTTTGCACACCTCCATGGGAAAAACAAAGACAAGAAGGCTAGATTAACACTGAGGCTAGCATCAAGGTGTTTGGAAAAAGAGATCGCAGATCATGTTATCTGGAAACAAATATCATGTAACTCCATGTAAGAACAAAATAGAGGCAGAGATATCAGTCATTGTTTTTTGGACAGAGTAGGAAAACAAAACCATCAAAAATTTTAGCATAGATGGCTGAGTGTTGTAGCCTTAAGGTCTGTTGCATTTTCTTTTTTCTTTGTTATATTAGACTCCTTGGGATATGCATCTCTGGTGCTTTAAAGAGTAGAAATAAACACTTGTGGGCAATGTGGCCGCATTTGGAATCTTTTACATTTATCTTAGTACAGATGTTTTAAAATAAAACTTTCCAATAAATTCTGACCTTCAACTTCTAAATGGGAGTAGTGTTGTTTTCATTGTGCTAAGTTGATAAGAATATTGAATATAGTATCAAGAATTAATATGGTTAGTGAATCCTTACTCTATGTCTTTCAGATGTGGTACTAGTGCTTTATGTATATTAATATTGATAACAATCCTCAGGGACCTGCCATGACCCCCATTTTACAGAACAGAATGCTGGGATTTAGAGAGGTTACAGAACCAGTAAAAGACAGAGCCAGATTGTCCCTAGGTTCCACAGCTCTTTCTCACAAAAGATATTGCCTTAAGAAATATCATCAGAACAAATTATATTGTCATGTTGTGTTTGTGTACTAATATGTAACATCAAATCCCACCATTATGTCTAACTATAATTTACCAATAAAAAGTGTGGAGAAAAAACAAGATATGTCATCAGAAATATTAAATAACTATGCTGTGGCAGTTCTGAGATTTACCCTGAGCACAGGCTTGACTAGCCAGTACTCATTCAATCTTCAACTTCTGAAACTATTAGGAGCACGAGCACAGCATAACAATAAGAAGTGCAAAGAGCCCTGGACAAGACTGACAAGGAGTTGGGTCTGGAGCCTAAATGTAGCTTTAATTATGAATTCCTTTGTGCATATTCTCATACCCTGTGCATCTCAGTTACTAATTCTCAATAGAATGGTGATAAAGAGACCCGCCTAATTAGCCTCACCATTGAGTGATTAAGCAAAATATATGAAACACTTCAGAAATGAATTTTTAGCATCTTTCCACATGATCCTCTCAGATTGTAACTCTGTTCTATGCGGATGCAACCACTAAAACAAAGGTCAATGTCTTCCTTTCTTCATTACTTTCACCACAATATCCACAAGAAATATTCTCCAAATACGAGTAATTGTGCAAGATGACTGTAAGTTGGATATAAACTCAGTCCTGGGGCAAAGAGAGAAAAGGACTCCATGATTCTCGAAATGCTTGTGCTTTGTTACTTACAAAAGTAAGTAACTATTATAAGTAAATATTTGCCTAATTTCTAAATGCATGATATTTGGATTAGCAGGTGGTAAAGCAGGAACACTAAATTTTGTAGTCTTTTGACTGTATTACTGTATAGAATATAAAATATCACAAATATCTATGAGGCATTAAAAAATGCCTACGCCTGTCAAAATGCTGTTTTTGCCTCTGATTTCAAAATAATACTCTTTCTTCCTAGAAAGCTGCAAAGACAGGAACCCTTAGTGGTTTTATTATTTTATATCCTTTGCAACTACATTTAGAGGTAGTGCTGAAATTCTCAGATCTCTACCAATGTAAATTGAATTTTCAAGGATTTAACTTTTTGAATTAAGGTTTCTTTTGAAAATCTGATAAAAGTCATGGACCCTGTCCCCAGACAAAGCCCCCACCCCTATTCACACACACATTGTCTGCAAAAGAGATTTCAGATCTGAATTCTATCCATGGGGCCTTAAGGGTTTATAGACCACAAAACAAGAACTCCCAGAGCTCACATCTGCTTGTGAAGGTTAAAATACTGCACTACCATACTAGGCCAAAGAGTGATGTGGGAATTTAAATTTATTCCCCATACTACTCACCACTCCATGTAGTATCTTCCCAGAGGGTTGTTGTTTTCTAATTTATGCAAAGGTGCCAAATGGCCACCAGTGAGTATGTTGGGTTCAGCTCATACCAGCTCTCAAGCAGAGTCCATTGAGTGCATCTCCTTCCAATTCTATTTGGAATTGGTGCAGTGATAGTCACCATGTCAGCTTGAAATCAGCCATAATAGGACTATTTACACCATAGAAATTCACATATGGGTCACCCCCACCAAAAGAACCAGTCACTGAAGATTTATCAGGATATTACTACACGTGGTCTAGTAGAGACTCTGAAAACTACTGTGCTAAATAATGATATATTTTAAACAAAAGGGGTAAAACAATTTTTAAACTAACACCCAATTTCCTTTCAGCTTGTCCTAATTGCTTTTAGGTCAAGGGCATGTGAGCCTGGCTCATTTTGAGCACAGACTTTTAACAGTTAACAGATCCTACAGAAGGTATGTAGAGGGGGCTAATAGAAAATTGTTTCTCATTCAAACCCAGTCTTAAGATAGTATTCAGAGCTATGTAAACCTGTTTTAAAGCATCTGCAGCACTGATAGTAGTAACCGCCATAAGAAGCATTAAGAAAACAAAACAAACGATGGTTGCAGATAATTTTTAAAATAAGGATTAAAAGGAAGAATTATAGAGGGCAATAAATCTAAAGATCCATCACTCCTTACGATGACAAGGAAGAAAAATCCTGCCCACCGAGATATAAATCGTTGTGAACTGATGTCAGGTGTCTTCTGAAGGCTTTTTGAAGAACTGCACTTTACAACTGAACTCTGTCTGCAGCTAAGACATTTTCTTAGTAAGGTGGGGAAAAGTCAAGTCAAACGATTGATTCCACTTTTGAATTACAGAGGGCTATTGATTTTTCATTAAGGTTCCTGTGCTACTCTCAAGAGCAGGTACAGAGGAAGAAAGTAATTCATTGATCAGAGCGGAGGGCCATGTTCATTTATTGGCTTTCTGCCACATCCCATTATTTCTGGTTCTAAATGTATATTGAAGTTAGTTTATTTTTATCATTGTCTCCTGTCACCAGAAATGACTTCCAGCAACTATTAGCTTAATCATCCTTTTCTCACAATGGTAACGAGGGATAATATCTACTAAGATCCTAGATTCCTGATATTATTCATTGGATTACACTATGATTCCTCACAAGGCTCTGGGTAAATGTCTGTCAACGCTTCCATAGTCTAAAAGACATGAATGGTTTGAGGATTTTTTTAAAAAATATATTTTAACTAAAATAATAGAATCTTTTACTATAGTGTTATTTGATTAAAAAATAAAATAAAACTTTCTAAGAGAGTCCATGTTATTGTTCTGTCAGTGCTAGTAACTTCAAAGAGTACAGGAAAACCACCCAAATCGGGCATCATATATCTACACCAAGACATTGGATACCAACCCAGAGAATCATCAAGCACATCCAGAATAAATCATTTCCACTGAGTATCCTAATTTCATTTGCAGAAACAATCTTCAATTAACCTATTTGTCTTGCTTCACGGTTGAATCTTTGTTTTAAATATTAGCAAACTGAGATCCTGAAAAACTGAATGACTCAGGACAAAGAGGAACAGTGGAGACCAGGTCCCATGTTCCTGAGGTTCCCAGTCACTATTTCTCCCATAATTCCATGCTGACAATCTAATCATCTACCATATCATTAATGCGATATTTATAATACATAAAATACATTATTGATTTTCATATCAAGTCTTGTAAATTCTGCTAAAGACATTTTTTTCTTCATCTCCAAATAAGAACTCATTTTTCAATAAATTCTGCCTTATGCCTAGATAGCCTAATTAGCTGCCACATTATATAAGTACCTATTTGCCTCCTAAGGGTTCCCAGTCCAATCCTGCCATACCATGAGCTCCACAGAACCCATGAATATTAACTCTTCTGAAAGGATTTTCCCAACATCCTATGAGAGGTGGAATGAATTCTCCCATTTTATAGATGATTCAGCCAAGACTACACAGGGAATGATTTGCAGAGCCTGGTCTCTGATTCAGACCTTTTCACAGACAAGGGTTCTTTGCACTACACTATAGCTCCCTCTGGTGATGAAATTAACAGTAGGAACCATCAAAAACAACCATGGGGAAAGAAAAAAAGAAACCTATGGAAGAGTTGTGTGAGGTGCTAAGCAACTCAGTGAGACTCTGTCTCTAAAGGGAATACAAACTAGGGCTGGGGATGTGACTCAGTGGTCGAGTGCCCCTGAGTTCAATGCCCAGTACCAAAAACAAAACAAAACAAAGCAAAACCAAAAACAAAAACAAAAAAAACACTTGTATACCAGTAAATTGAGCTAGCAAATAGAAAATATGATAGGAAAAAAAACTCATTAAGAATAGCAATCAAATTATCAAATGTCTATATGATCATGACAAAATGTGTTTATCTAACTAAAAATAAACAACCTTACTGAAAAGTATAGAATAAGATCTAAGCAAATAAAGAACACAATATACTTTCAATGTATAAATTCTTTCCAGTGGTATATTTTGGGAAAAGGATGATTATTAGATAATTCTTCTATATGAACAGAAAACACAAACAAGCACAAGAGGTATTTTGAAAAAAAAATAATGATGGGTCACTCACTGTATCAAATATCAAATGGAATTTAAAACTTCAGTATTTAAAACAAGTTGAAAACCTGTGCAAAAATCAATAAACTGATCAATTTAACTAGTCAGATGGCCAAAAGACACAATGTAAAATGTATATTAAAGAAAATGTAACTAATTGAAGGGGGAATTATTATGTGTTTGAAAATATCAAATTCATCCAATTTAATTTTGAATACTCAGTTTACAAAGTATATTAAAATACATTTCAGATGAATTAGATAAATATGTGGATTTCTTTAATGCTACAAAACAGGAAGAAAATAGATAAATATTTGAATTATAGAACAATTTTATAAATATAAAACCAATGATAAATCAGAATAGAAGAAAGATTTTTCTATATTAAATTGTAAAATTTCTATTCAAAACATCACAAACTACAAAAATTGGAACCACAGTCACATGCACATGCAAAAAAAAGCTTAACCTCATTTAGCATTAAAAATACCAATTGAAATAACATCAAGATGACATTTTTATCTACTGTTGATAAAATTGTTTCAGATGAATAATCAAGGTTCTAGTGAGATGAATACTATCATAAGAGTGATGGGAAAATAAATTGGCAAACTCTCTGAAAAGAAAAATACCACTGTGTTTCTAAAGTCTTTAAAATATATTGAAAACTTATATTACTAGAAATTTTGCCTATGGAAATGATCAGAGGTACTTTCAAATAAGAATTTGTACAGAAATATTATTTAATTTTTTGCTTTGTTACTGTTGTGTTATATTAACCAAAATGGGAAATATCCTAAACAAAAATAGAAAAATATTTTAATTGGGTACAACTATATAATAAACTAGCACACAGACAAAAAAATCTTGTTTTTAAGGAAATTTAATAAGGTGGAGAAATGCAAATGGAAATTTAATAAAAAGAGAAAAATATTGTGGTTCCAATTTTGTAACAAAAGAAATGGCAATGGCAATGAGGAAACAGATGAAAGTGGAACAAATTAAGATTTATAGTTATCAATCAAATCGTTATGGTTTAGCTATAAGATGTCTCCCAAAGCTCATAGATGAGACAATGAAAGAAGGTTCAGAGGTGAAACAATTAGATGATGAGAGCTGTAACCTAAACAGTGGATTAATCCACTGATATAGATTAATTGAATGGCAGCTGAAGGCAAGTATAGTGTGGGTGGAGGAAGTATGTGGGGGTGGGAGCATGACTTTGGGTTTTATATTTTGTCCATGGTGAGTGGGATAATTTCTCTCTCTGCTTCCTGTTGCCATATACTGAACTGCTTTCCTTTGCCTCACCCTTCCACCATGTTGTTATGCCTCTCCTTGAGCCCAGAGCTATGGAGTTGGTCAACCATGGATTGAACCTCTGAAACCATGAGCCAAAATAAACATTTTTCTCCTCTGTGCTGCTTATCAATCAGGTCTTTTGGTCATAGCAATGCAAAAGCTAACTGAAACAAATTTAAAATCTTCTGCACAGCAATGGAAACAATCAACAGAGTGAATTCACAGACTACAGAATGGGAGAAAATCTCTGTCAGATAATTATGGGACAGAGGATTAATATCCAGAATATATAAAGAGCTCAAAAAATTTAAGACCAAAAGAGCAAGTAATCCAATCAATAAATGGACAAATAAGCAAAACAAATACTTCTCTAAAAAAAATACAAATGGCCAATCATTACATGAAAAAATGTTCAACATCCTTAGCCATCAGGGAAATGTAAATAAAACTACTCTGAGTTCTATCTCACCCCAAGCAGAATGACCATTATTCAGAATGGCCAAGAAAACAAAAAATAACAAATGCTGGCAAGGATGTGGAGAAAAAGCAACTCTTACACACTATAAATGGGAATGTAAATTGGCATAGTCATTATGGAAATCAGTATGGAGTTATCTCAAAAAACTAAAAATAGAACTACCATATGATCTAGCTATATGACTCCTTGGGTGTACATCTGAAGGAATCCAAGTTGCATACAATAGAGATATCTTCATACCCTTGTTTATTGCAGCATTGTTCACAAGAACCAAGTATGGAATCAGTCTAGATGTCCATCAGTGGATGAATAGTTAGAGAAAATGTGGTATATATGTATAATGGAGTGTAATTCAGCCACATAGAAGAAAGAAATTATGTCATTCATAGGAAAATGGATGAAACTCTGGATCATCATGTTTAATGAAATAAGTCAGACTCAAAAAGACAAATATTACAATTTTTTTCTCATATGTGGCATCTAAGAGGAAAGAGATAACATGAAAGTAGAAGAGAGATTAATAGGGAAGAGGAAGAGTATTGTGGGGGTAAGGGGAATGTAGGAGAGTGTAACAGGGAGAGTGGATATGTTTAAAGAACATTATATGCATGTTTGAAAAAATCACCAAGAGACCTGTTAGTTATGGTTTGGATGTGAAGTGTCCCCCAAAAGCTCAACTGAGACAATGCAATAAGGTTCAGAGGAGAAATGATTGGGTTGTAAGAGTTTAAACCCAGTCAGTAAATTAATCCCCCGATAGCGATCAACTTAATGGTAACAGAAGTGGCAGGGTATGACTGGAGGAGGTGGAAATTAGGGCGTGGCTTTGGTGTATATATTTGTATCTGTCAAGTGGAGACTCTCTCTGATCAGAGAGCTGTGAGCTGGTTCCCTCTGCTGTACTCTTCCACCATGATGTTCTGCCTCACCTTGAGCCCCAAGCAATGGAGCCAGCCTTCTATGGACTAAGACCTCTGAGTGAGCCCCTGAACAAACCTTTTCTCCTCTCCAATAGTGCTGGTCAGGTCCTTTAGTCACGACAGCATGAAAGCTGACTAAAACACTATTATTTTGTACAATTACTATTCAGTAATAAATTTCAAAAAAAATTTTTTAAAAGATTAAGACCCAATCACCAAAAGTATGTGTAACAATAAGGATGAATCAGGGATTATTCCTACTGGTTTAGATATCTTGAGAAGTGAAGTGGGGGAGAACATGAAATACACATGAAAATCAGTTTAAAAACTGGCCTGCCTCAAATATAACTATTAATATTCTGCTTTATGCCCAGTTTTTAAAGTTCCATTGGGTTTTTTCCTCATATACTTAGATATGAGAAAATCTCACTATGTCCTGCCTCTATCAGACATCACAGGTCATGCAGTCTATTCATATTTAAATTATGCTCAATGTCCAAATTGCACTACATAGACATTTGATGGCAGGAAGATATCAAACTGTTCCTGCACTAAAAACTCTAGTGGAGGTGGTTCTAAAAAGTTTAGGAAGCAGGAAGAACGAACAAAGGTAATTAACCCTCTACTGTACACACAGCACTCAACAGAACAGTAAGAGTGATACAATTTATGTGAGAGACTGTTTCATCAGCTCTTGCCACCAAAGGTTTTCAGAGTATGAGGAACATCCAGAAAGAAATAATTTTTTCATAGTCTCCATAAAATAATTAAGCAAAACAGCTATTTATATTAATAAGAATTCAAAGTAAAATTTACCAGGGCTAATACTCAGATTGTATAATTCATGTGCATGTATTGAAAACTGACTCTAGAGAATATATGACAGTTTTGTATAATATTCATGTTCATAACATTCCTCCAAATTTCTACAAATTATAATTAACTCCAACTTAACCATACTGCATAAATTTTACACTAATAATATTAATCTTCCTTTTCCAAAGGAACATATTCATAGGACAGATAATTATTTCTTTCTACATACATATGATATTTGATTCTGTTAAGTATTAAACGAATTTCATGAAAAATCAGGACTTAGGTATTCACATAGTATTCCTTAAAAAGGTAGAATGGCTCTAATTTTGAGACAGCAAAACTTCATGACATGAATAACAGCATGAAACCAACCATACTTTTCAATTCCCAATCTGTGTTCTTGAACAAGACATTTATTTTTTCTGAGATTCATTTCCATATCTGTAATTTTGGAGAAAAATAAGTTACTAGGGTTAGTCTAAGGACTGCAGATATTGATTATAAAACATCATCACTATAGTAATATTCTACTATTCTATGTATTTTCTAATATCTCATTTAACCCTCAAAACAATCCTATTCTTTCCATTATAAAAATTAGGCAACTGAGGCACAAAGAGGCTAAGTTGGCCAAGTTCACACTTAGCAACAGAGTTGGAATTCAAACCTGGGAAATCTGACCAGGTGGTTAGTTACCACCCCAATCTACTTCATAAGAGCATACTTTTAGTGGAAAGTATTAGAAATAATAACAATTGCCAGGTGCACTGGTGAATATTGTAACTTCAGGAACTTCAGAGGCTAAAGCTGGAGGATCTCAAGTTCAAGGTCAGACTCAACAATTTAGTGACACCCTAAACAACCCAGTGAGAACTTGTTGTAAAATAAAAAATAAAAAGAAATGGGGATGTAAAGGGCTTCAGCCCCAGTACCAAAAATAAATAAATAAATAAATAATAAATAAATAAATAAACAAATAAAACAATTGTCATTGTAGTTGTTATGACTTGCATCAAAAGTCCTGTTTATTAAAACTCTGCACTCTGTGAGTGTTCTTACAAGTCACACTGTTTTGTATTTATTTCAATGTAGATAAAACTAAAATATCATGTGTGTGCAAATGTTAAAAAAATAACTTCTTGAATGCTTAAAAGTCTTACAAATATAAATCCAGAAGCTATTGCATCTTACAGTTCAAGGTAAAAAAGAATGGCTGATGTAAATTGTGTTGGTACACTATCAACATAAACCATCAGGGCATCATATATTACTGAGCAACCTCCACTCTGTACATATATCTTGATGCAAGTAATACTTTTGACACCAATCACTTCCCAAGATAAAATATAGTTTGCAGGGGAATAATTTCTATACCACATCCTCCCACAAAAGAAACAATCATTTTTGTACAAAAAAAATATGCTCACAATGTTGAGTAATATAGTCACCAAACACAAAATAAATGCAATTCTGTACTTCCCCCCAAATTGCTATATTTAGTCTCATTTTCCAACATAAATATTAATTTCAGATTCCCATCAGAAAGTGAATAATGAGAATTGGTCAGTTCTCAATCCTTTATAACTGTATATTTCCCCTGCGCTCTTTTTTTCCTTGAGATTCAATGGAACTTTTGTGGTCAAAGTAAAACATCATTCTAAATAATAAAATGACCCTGCTTATTAATAACAAATAAATTATTTCAGTATACAGTATCTCTCCCTCTTTCCCATTGTCCTTATCTAAAGGCCTGGCATGAATAGTGGGTATCTACTATTTGTTATCTTATCTAAAAAGGTTTTTCATTACCAGTGCATTTAACACATTCTATGACCAACATCAATGCTGACATGTTTCCATCTGATACTGCATAACACTTAGCCTGTGGCACATTTCAGACTTCTAAGAACCCCACAAACCATAAAGGCACATATTATTGCCATCCAATTATAATCAAGAGAAAATACATGGTGGTGAGAATTAGAAATAGTTTTAAAAAATAGGAAATGCTGGTGCTGGGGATGTAACTTAGTGGTAGGTCACTTGCCTGGAATGCAAGTCCTGGGTTTTATCCCAGCACCAGATTTAAAAAAAAAATAGGAATGCTTATTGCATATTTGAAAATCTTGATATGGTTCCTTCAAAGTTAAAAATAATTCCATGAGAATTATGACTTTTAGTGTTCCCTCTTTTAAATTTCTCTTAAATTGGGAGAATGGTAACTTATCCTGAAGCAGCACAACTTAAGTGAAATGCATAAGATCTGAAACTCAACCAGATCTAACTCAATAAATTTGTCATTAGATTTTTTTTAAACTTTATAGTAATTTAGAGGATATAGGCTATAATTTTAGGCTGTAACTTTAGAAGCTAGACTACAAGTAACCATTTGGTTTTATCAGTCTCTTCCCCCACTTACCTTTAAAATGAAAGCATGAGGTCCATTATTTCCATAGCTCTCTCATTCTAAGAACATGTGGATAGATGAAGCCAAATTTAATCAGCACTATCCATAAACTCTGACCACTCTGACCACAACTATGATTTGAAGTCAATGAATAATAAGAGAAGTATGCAACCAGAAAAAAAGAGATACATTTTTTATTTGTTCTAATTTGTTGTACATGACAGTAGAATGCATTTATACATGACAGTAGAATGCATTTGATAGATGATACATAAATGGAGTATAATCTCTCATTTTCCTTATTATACATATTATAGGATCACATCAATCATGCAGCTATATATGTACATGAGATAATAATGTCTGTTTCATGCTACTATCATTCCTTCCCCCACTTCACTCTCCTCTACCTAAGGAGATAGATTTTTAACCTTCATCGAAATTAGAAGTTGTTCTTAACCACAATCCTTTAGGCTTTGCCTAGAAAGAACTCACATTGAGTCACACAGTATTCTCAGAAAAAAGAGTTTGCAACATTAGAACATTAAATTATTTCACAATCCAGACAGAGGAAAAGAATGAATTGGAAAAAAGGCTAATTACATACATTCAGATATCCTGGAAGAAAACAATCACTATGTCTGATTTTATGACTAATTTATATGTATACATATCTGAAACAACTACTCTCAAATATCTTTTAAGATAAGCCTTTGGGTCACACCACTTGTATAATAATTTGACTGGTCTTTGTTCTTGTTTCTAGAATGGAAACTGCAAATTCTTGGAATTTCCCAAAAGAAGTATCTTTGTTATTCAATCACACCTGAGTTTAAGCTAATGAAGTGATTCAGGGTATACCCCTTTACAGCTTTAGGATGGGGACTGGTCATGTAATTAGGAAGCCAAGACTTTGACCTTTCTGACATCAGCCCAACCTCCTCACCTTCCTCTAAGGAGGGGAAGGAGACCAGAGATTATGTTAAATTATGAGGTTCTGATTCAGTAATGCCTATATAACAAAACCTCAGTAAAAACTCTGTTCATCAAAACTTGAAGAATCTTCTTAGATGGTCAACACATCAATCTGCCAGCAGTTGAACGCGAAATGACCTCATGGGGAGAAGGCAAGGAAGTTCTTTGGGACACTCCCAGACTTTGTCCTTTATGTCTTTTCATTTGGCTAGTCCTGATTTGCATGCTGATGTTAAGTATGGTACTTTCTTGAGTTCTACAAGTTCTAGTGGAACTTGTAGTAGAACTTGTAGTGGAACTTCTAGTGGAACTGGACCCACCAGGGGGTTATGGGAACCCTTTGTATTTGTAGCCAGTTGCAGAAGTGCAGGTGGCTTGGGATCCCCAAACTTTAAACTGATGTTTCAAATGAGGTCAATCTTGTTGGGAACCATGTCCTTAAACCCATGGAGTCAGATGTTAACTTCAGTAGTTAGCATCAGAATTGTATTACAATACACCATCACTGAGGGAGAGAATGCCTCTAACCTCTGTTTATCACCTGCTTATTTTGTTAACTTTCAACTGCTTAAGAATCATTCAAGGAAAGTTTGTTGACTGTCATAGTGTATAACTGGAACATGTTATGAGAAAAAGAAAATCTACTCTCCAAGGTGCTTCTCCTACCCTTACCACACATGATGAGATTGTCCGTGTTTCCATCAGTCTAGATCCAGTTTTAAAACGCAAAAACATACATTGGTAATGCTTCCATTATAACCCTACAAGACATCAAGTTTGATACTTGTCTCTAAAGAAGATTATAACAGTGTCCCAAAGAAATCTGGGAAAAATAAAGTTTCCAGCTTCACATTTCACATGACAAGGATGGCTGCTTACTAGCTCAAAAAAAAAAAAAAAAAAAAATCTGTGTTTTGTGTTACCTAGAATTCCTTGGATATACCCACTTACCCACTTGACCTCAGATTTGTAGACATTTTTGCTTCTTTATTTATTTTTAACTCTGTAATATTAGCCTGAAATTTTATATTTGTATCATAGATGTATTCTAAATATAAGTTGAATTCATAAACTACAGCCCTTTATGGTTTATGTAATGGCTTTACAGGGAGATCCACAACACAAACAAGAATGTAAGCAAGAATAATGTTTTCCTAATCTAACTTCTCCAGTTTTGTTTTGATTTATATCTTATAATTTTCCACTTATTTTTATTTTTAAAAGAGAAAGTGTCCTAAAGGCTAAGATTATGGTGCAATGATTCTGAATGTTACATTGAATCATTACCCAACACTATCTATTTTATCCCCAAATATAGTACATTCTGAACTTTTATTTCCATTAGAAATTAATTTATTTTTGTCATGTATTACTTTTAAGTAAAAGTTTTCTGAATTTTCCATTCTTGGCTATTTGTGACATGTTTTTTCATTCAGAAAAAAAAATACATAAATGTCCTTTACTTGGTAAGAGAATCATAGAATTACAAAAATGAAAGAAATATCAGAAGCAAACCAGAGGAAACTGAGTAATTTACTCAAAGTCCCATCATCAGTGAGGCTATTAAGTGCCAAAATCCAGGATTTTTGTTACATAATGTGGAGCCAGTTCTATTCTATCAGTTCTGCTTCCATCATTGGCTACTGTAGTTAATGATTCCAAGGGATATTTATAAAAAAATTAAAAAAAAAAAAACTACAGGATACAAATCCCTTAGGGACACAGTAAGCAATGAAATCTTGCCTTATGGACTATTTCATTTTAATCATTTCAAATAAACCATGTTGTGGAAACAAATGTCAAATATAATTTAATGATAAGAACTGCCAAGTCTTTATATCACAACATTAAAAAAAATGTAGAAAGACTCCCATCAAGTTATCAGTGATGAAAAGGTTATATGAGGAAATGAAAAACAACTTGGATATTTTATCTTGCATATCTTGTATGGTTTGAATTTTTTATAATGCCTATCTTAATTTTATAATTATATTAATTTGGAAACTCAAATACTAGACTTCTGAGAAGACTTTTGATATTTTAAAACTTTTTAAAATTAGTGGGGCATGGTGGTGCACACCTATAATCCCAATGACTCGAAAGACTGAGGCAGGAGGATCAAAAGTTCAAAGCCAGCCTCAGCAACTTAGCAAGGCTCTAAGCAACTTAGTAAGACCCTGTCTCTAAATAAAATGTAAAAAATGGACTGGGGGTGTGGCTCAGTGGTTAAGTGCCCCTGGGTTCCATCCTGAGTACTAAAAACAAAAACAAAAAAAAAAAAAAAAAAAAAAAAAACTTTTTAAAACTGGTTTTAATGGAGAAATTTCTAAAATCTGGCTGGATTTACTTTTGTGCAATAAAAAAGGACAATTAACTTTTTAAAACTATTCTCCTCTGCAGTCATAGTGTGTTCATTTCTGGGAGAGTATTTACAGCTCTAAATTAAAAAAGTCAGAGTAAACCTAATGGTACTTCTTAAGTTTCCAGAATGGGGTTCTTAGGGGTCAGAGGCATAAACATATTGCCTTCTGTAACTAAAAGCACTGAAAACATACCACTAAAAGCCATAAAATCACAAAGTGACAAATAGGTGACTGATTCAGAGTGAAGCTCACTAAAAACAACAGAAAGGTGCTTTGAAATTAATAAGACAATCTTCAACATAGTAACAATATAATCTATATTTCTAAAGATATGTTTCAAAGAAAATATGAGAATCTGAACACAAGAAATAGTTTAGATTGGTTTACAGAAAAATCTGTAACAGTATATGAGAAAATAAACACAAATTAAAGGCCTCTCATAGTTCCAAACAATCTGTACCACATCGTTTTGAGGATCTAACTACTCTTCAAAAAGGGAAAAAGTACCAAAACAGAATAATTGTAGCATACATATAAAATGCATGCTTTTAACAAATTAACATGTCTAGAAGAATAACAAATGATGAGATATGATTGATATCACAAGATAACAACAGGATTTAAAGACACAATATACGTATTGAGGTCTGGTGATAACACAAAAGGCTAAGGTTTTATGATGAACACCCCTCAATACTCCCAGCATCTCTGCATGAATGTATATAAACTGATCTTGAAAAGCCTAAATGGGCCATTCATGCATGTGAGGTCTGAGTTCAAAGTGCCCCACCCCATCGTGATTGGTTTGGGGCTAAATTCACCTTTTCAAAGTTACAATGAAACCCTACAACAAATTTCTGTTAGTGTCCCTACCAGGGAGAGAATTACCACATTTAGATGAACTGTGAATCAGAAATATTTTAATATTTCTGCTCTTAGATAAACAGAGTTAATATGCCTTTCTAGCAACAAAAATACTTGAGGACCACACTGTAACACTAGGAATTTAATTTCTATTTTATATGTCTATTTTCTCTGGTCCAGAAATGGATTAATTTTATTATTCAAATACCCAGGACAAGCCGGGCGTGGTGGCGCACGCCTGTAATCCAAGCGACTTGGGAGGCTGAGTCAGGAGGATCGCGAGTTCAAAGCCAGCCTCAGCAACTTAGCGAGGCCCTAAGCAACTCAGTGAGACCCTGTCTCTAAATAAAACACAAAATAGGGATGGGGATGAGGCTCAGTGGCTGAGTGTCCCTGAGTTCAATCCCTGGCTCCAAAAAAAAAAACAAATACCCATGACAATCATTCTCACACAATGGTATCAGGATCAAATAATTTTAGCCACCATGAACACTATCAAATAAAGATGAAAGAAATTCAACAGATGATTATCCAGGTAAAAGAATAACTAAATATACAGAAAAAAATGAAGGAAGAAAGAAGAAAGAGTGAGAAGGAGAAACCAAAACAGTGATCAGTATACTTCAGTGATATAGGTTATAAAACTTAACAACTGATGCCTAAACCCATGGATCCTCCATAGCACAAGGACTGAAAAGCCCACAGTGGACATGAGCACTGTGATTTGGTAGAGAATGTGATTGATTTAATGTCAGAATATCTGTGTCTAAGTAGCAGTGTGACCTAAAATGTGTCACTTAACCTTGACCTCAGTTTCATTTTTAAAATAAAGACCTATTATCTTCATATTTCCTTCAAAATCTAATATAGTGTGATTTCATTTCTCTCTGCGGTGTAATCAAATCAATGGACAGAAAAGACCTCACAGATCACCAAATTAATACGAATAAAATGAAATTGAAGGCTTAAAAGCTCCTTAAAATGTATTACATGTTGCACAAATGTTATTATTATTATCTCCATTATTAATATGGAGTATCTGATCTAAAAATTTTAAAATAAAAAGCACTAAAGACAAAATTTTCCAAATGTCTGATAGCAAGGCCATGTATTTATTTTAAGCTAGTATCAAATTTGAAATATATCTTTTGCAAATCTCTACTTAGGGTTATTTTTGAAGTTCCATAAAGGAGTAATACATCACTTATGCTCATGCTTACCTTTTCAATTTGATTGTAAGCATCTTGACAATAGAGATAATATCATGCATCTATGTACTCATATAACAACTAGCATGTAAGAAATTATGGATGACAATTACTTATTGTTTTAGTCAGCTTTTGCATTGCTATGACCAAAACACCTGACAAGAACAACTGAGAGGAGGGAAAGTTTATTTGAGGCTTATGGTTTCAAAGGTCTCTGTTCATATATGACTGATTCTATTTCTCTGGACCTAGGGAAAGCAGAATATCATGGGTGAAGGGCCCAGCAGAAGAAAGCTGTTCAGCTCATAGTGCAGTCAGGAAGTGGGGTGAGGAGATGAACTCTTTCAGGGCATGCCCCAGAGATCTACCTCCTATAGCTACACCCCACCTGCCCACAGTTACCACCCAGTTAATTCAAACTAGGATGAACTGATTAGGTTACAACTGTGATAAGCTGATCATTTCACCTCTGAATATTGCTGCATGAACATGAACTTTTGGGGGACACCTCATATTCAAACCTTATAAACTATAAAGAAATATATGACTCTATATTCCTTATAAATACTTAAGTACATAACTTTGAGGTGCTATGACACTACCTTTTAAAAAGAGCAAGAAGGGAAGGAATAGGTACTCAATAGTGTTGGTTGAATTTAAACTGTTGGAACAAAAAATCTGTCAGAGAGTTGTGCAGAACTAAGGTGTCATCTATATAACAATAAGCCTATTTAAGGAGCCCCTCTTATAGTACAATGCATATTAACTTATCAAAGGGGTCCAGAGGGGATAATCCTGATTTTAACAATAATTGTAAAGAGGAGAATTCTGCAAGGAAAAAAACTATGTTCATGAAAATGGAAAAAGTAAAAGAAAAGATATACTATACAAGATGGCTAAACAATAGTTGTTTTCTGGTTCTGTAAGATGTCTACAAGTAAAACAACCCCAAAATATTTCATCTATGAGCAGTATATTACACAATCTCATTTTTCGTAAGTATTACAAAGATATAAGTCTAAATTGTTTTGCTCATCATCAAAATAAAATTCAAACAAAAGACAAAATGCAACAGAATCAAGAATTTCAAAACAAAAATTTTTGATTTACACAAACTCAGTCTCTAATATACTCCTTTCAACAATCTCTGATTATGTAATTTGCTTATCAACCTCCACCCACAACATTTTAATCACTACAAATTTAAATTTCCTCCTACAATATTCATGCAAATTCTTATGAGTCTCTTAATTGACAGCAGTCATTGTCTGTTTTTTATTCTTCCTCTAGTTTTTAATTCTTAGTCTTGCTACTATTGCTGAAATATTTTTAAAGAGGAAATGAAAAGAAAAAAGTAGGTAAGTACAGTAAGATTACCGTAAATAATTCAATATCAAAACTCAACCCACTGGATACTTAACAATAATTCTAATATTGTCCCATTTGCTTTATTGGTGTTCAAAGCAACTTGCTAACAAAATGTCTGTTACAGTTAGACACAGTAAGTTAGCCTGTCATTAGTAGGTATAGGATCTCACTAGGTTTAATTGGGAATGCCTGCCTTTGATCTGTTCCCTAGATGAGAGACAGCAATGTGCATTAGGGGAGAAGTTCAAAATGTCAACTGGTAGAATGCACACAAGGCCTGTGTAATGGCAATCAATTCATCGTCAACCACTTTTTCATGTTGACTTTGTCAACTGTTTGTTCATTAGTTTCTCATGCACAAATACTGCAAGCAGATACCAAATATAATAAATGCCAGCTATTACAGGAGGAGGAACAATGCAAATAAGACACACAATCCAAGTAAAAAAAAGAAATGTAAAAAATGCAAAAAATTTAAAATCTCAACTACTCTTTGGGATGAAGACTTTCAGATTCCACATCCCCAAATATCATTTCAAAAATTTATTAATGGATTGCTGCAGTAATTTATTATTACTAATGCTACTTAGCTGCTGCACCATGTATTAATGTTGTTTATCCCTATCTCATCATCATCATCATATTTACAGGATACTCCCCTGAAAGAAATTCAAAGAAACAGTATTTCTATTTGTATTTCTAAAACCACTGGATTTAGAAAGTATACCCTTTAAAATTATGACAGTTATAAACTGGTTGGATGGGATTATTTTTAATAGAAAACTCCCCCCAATGGATTTAGCATAGGGTTTGATTTGAAAACTATTTTAAATTTTTTGAAAACATATTTACTACTACTACTAAAACCTGTATTACTAAAATTCATAATATAAATTATCTGCAGGTTTACTCTGGCCATTGTTCTGACCCAAGTCCTATCCAACATATCATAGCAACACTGTCCACTAGATAAAGGATGAAACATGTAAGCTTAGAAATTTTAATGAGCTCTGTTTATGCAGTAAATGTGAAGGACAAAGGGATGTTGTTACTGAGTGTGTTTGTGCTTACAATGTTGGCTGACAAATATGTAACATATACTTTCAAACTTGAAAAATCAAGAATTCTCAGGGCCCCACTCTAGTAGGGAAGACAAAATTATGTACTGTTTTAATATATAAATTATCTCAAACCTCATTTAACCATGGAATGTAATCTTTATCATCTCCTATGAGGAATCTGCAAACAACTAACCAACCTAGATGTTACTCCTTCTGTGGTGAATAATCAGAAATAAAAGCAATATATGCTAAATTCCAGAATAGGAGTTAAAAAGAAGTCCATGGAACATGAATGACACAAAAATCCTAAATGTCTTACTGGTGGCCACACTTAATTAAGCTCTGAGAATTATAGGTGTATTTCATTCTCATACTTTTGGGTGGGGGATTTGTGGTGGCTGAAGAAACAGGGTATTCTCCTCAAGGAGAAAAAAAAAAACAGAAATATCTTATTATCTAAAACTGAAGGAAAAAGTGTTTACCTCATCCATGATGGTGTTGTTTCTATGATTTAAAATTACAACCATCACCTTTTGCAGCAACTGATCTACCAAACTCAAAATATAATGCATCTTCCTACTTTTTCAGCATTTCCTCCTTCTAATGATGAAGCCTAAAATACATATTTCCCAGAATCATTTCAACATATATATTTCATCCCCTATACTATGTAGGTGGCCACATAAACCAAATAACCTAAAGCAAAATCTGAATCTCAACTGAACAGTCATTAAATGCAGTGCGTTCAAAGCACAGATTTTGGGATCAGAGACCTCAGTTCCAAGCATGTCTCAGCCTTTCACTGTGCAAACTTAGACAAATTACTTAACTACTTTGAGCCTCAGTTTTCTCATATGTAATATTAGAGAAAAAAAATTATTGTAAAGATTAGATAATGTATGAAAGTCTTTAGTATTTGACTCCAGAAGACAGTGCTCCTGCCCACTTTCCACCAGTTTGATTTGTCATAGTTCTTTTATTTTTCTCATATTTATGCTTATATATGGAACACATATTTAATTCTACTTTTTCTTTCCTCTTTCACTTATCTACTTTTTTTTCTTCTCTTCCTTGGTGTTTTCCCCCACCCACTTCCAAATCTTTCTCTCCCAGGTGAAAGTGTACAGAACAATATGGTGACAGTGAGGAAAGTTGGTAGAAAAATATTCAGAATTTGAAAAAAGAGCCCAATTAATCCCCCATTCCACTTCCTCTCATCTACCACACCTATTCAAGAACATTCACACTCAGCACTTGGCCTTAATTCATTCAAAGGACTCTGAATGACATAAGACTGCTAATAGCAACCCTGGACCATATAGCAAAATGACCAATTCTGGGTCACTAATTTTACATCTATAGCCATCCTCAGTCTTAAACCATTGACTCTATTACTGGAAAATACTGAAGTTTAGGGCCCTCTAAATTTAAAAGCAACTTCCTCATGCTATGAGTAAAGGCTGACAGGGTAGCAACTCTCTGGTCAAGAAAGCTGAGTGTGGAGACTGCACCCTCCCCAGGATAGTCTAGCATGGACTATGTAAGTCTCCATATGTTTATTTCCTGCCTTTTGCCTCATTTTTGCCACCTTTTCTCTTTTAAAAGCCTTCCTGCCCCAGTACCTTCTGAAGATGGAATGTTTTGAACAAAAAGTTTCTTCCATCTTCTTTCAAGGCTGACTTTGAATGAAATCTATTTTCCTACCAATATGACTATAAATATTTCTGGGGCAAAGAGCTGTGTAATCTTGCCTTCCCGCTACACATACACCCTCCTCAGCCAGCAACATTGCTGTCTGCTAACACCAACCTTTGCCTTTAGCAATAAAACCTTCTCAAAATGAGACAACTCAATGAGAAAAAAATTACCTTTTAGCTCACATGAGCTAAATACTTGGTGATTACACCAAGTATTAAACATAAATATTCAAGAAATTAAATCCCTGCACTTCTATACATTTCGCATCAGGACATAGTACAGGGAAGAAAGTGAATGTTTGACTGTGGTATCTTAGAATGTGGGAGAAGAATCAGATAAAATAGACAACTGACTAGTCACATAAACAACAGTATTTCTTCCTGAACTAATTTGTACTTTGGTATATAAAACATACATATCTACATGTATGCATCTTCTAAAATATTTAGGATAAGATAAAATTTTTAATTTGAATATTATTAATCAGAATTTTTATAATTTATTTTTGTTCTAATTAGTTGTGCATGACAGTAGAATGCATATTAATCAGAATTTTATCATGAAAATAAATATTCTGTCCAATAACAAGAAAATAATTTAATTTCTAAAATCATACTTATTTTTATTAAATTAGAGACATATTCAACTCCTTCAAAAAATAAAGATGTAAGTAATCTGAGCAATTTAATCTGTTCATATAAAATTGTAGTAGGCAAAATGTTTTCTGTGTAGACCAATAAAACGGCGGTACGGGGATAATTGTCTTGATCACCACTTTGCCTGTCAGAAGCACAGCTAGTATCTCAGAATAACCATGGAAAACTTCATCCACTATAGTTCTAGAAAGTACTAGAAGATTACTATCTTTTTCTTGAAAGGAGCACAAAAGATACACAAAAGTATCTATAACAAAATCTATAATGAGACTAATAAATTTGATATTACATTTCTGTCCATATGGGTACATTTAATAACAACAATGATAACATCACAATGTGAGGATAAATTAAAGATTTGATTTAATACTTATGGTGCCCTTTTTTCTCCTTCCTGTTTGGTAGATATAGTCTGATTCTATTTCCAGCTCTATTCTATTTCTATTTCTGCTATATTGACCAAGTCTCTTTAGCTCTTCCACCTCTCTCATTTGTGCAATAGGTAAAGTAACTTCTCCACATATATCTCAGAATTGTCGATCTCAATTCACTTTGAAAAAAAAATCTACTAACTAAAGGAGCAGAGGAGTTTTAAAGGTCTCGTATGCTCAACAAGAACATATCGTGGGGGCACACATCTAGTAAAAAACAAACATAAAATCGGTATGCTTATTTCCCTAGATCAAGCAACACATTTTATTTCCTGTAGTAATTCCTTGATACCCAAATTCTACAATGTTACTCTCTTCTATAATTCCCTTTGTATTTTGGTAAACACACAAGCAACACCAGATTAATTATAGACCATGTATATATAAGGCACATACTTATTTTCTTCTTAAACTTTCTTTTTTCTTCTACCAAATAATAAGTTACATTTTGTAAGCACTCTACTTTTTAGACACTCATATGGTACCTGAAATATAAGGACAACAAAAGTTTTGCTTATTCATTCTCCAAATATTTATTGAAAAACTATTATGCAGCATCCACTGAGCGAGGCATCAAGAATACAGCAGCCAAAGGTACAGTCTCAGTCTCTTTTCCTTTAAAATTTGCGGTCTGAAAGAGGAGACCTAAAGCAAATATTTGACATTCACTTACCAAATATTCATTGAACTCACTGTAATTCTGGAACAAATAATTATCTAAATATTTTGATATTTACAATTGTAATCATTGTTCTGAATAAAGTAAACAAGGTTCCATGGGTTCATTGTGTGTGTGGTACCTTTAGTTATCACAGCAGGTCTTTATGAATTCAATCAAGAAACTCTTACAAACCTAAGAGATTTCACAGAGATCCTAACTGAATCTCTGCCCACAGACACCTCTTTTCCTCGAAGTGTGTGCATTCTTTATTTCCTTCCAAGTCTCTATTGACTGCTGCTGCTATGGCCCATTTCTTTGAAATGCAATTGATTCCACAATCAGAAAACAAAATTCAAATGTACAGGTCAGGTAACAAAACCTTGCTTTTTAAGACTACTACTATATTTTTGGCTAATTATCACGGGTATAGATGACATAAAATATTTTAATGGCTGATATATTTCCTATTGAAACCTCTTCTAAAGCCTATTACCAAAGAGTAAAGCAGGAAAAATAAAATTGTCTTCAGTACATAAGAGAGAAGTCAGAAAAATAAAATTGTCTCCAGTATTTATTTTAAGAGACTGCTTGGGACACTAATCCACCCAGCTTTGAGATATATCTAGTTTAATGAGAGAGAGGGTGGACTGAGGGCAGGGCCCTACAGATATAAAATATGATTCCAAAGTGAGCTGAACTGCTTCTAATAAAGCCTTTCTATTAATAACCCTTTCTGGATTTGATGGATCACATCAGTGGGACAAATAAAAAGATGTTCTTGTGAATAGAGGGTGATGGTTCTTCTTTCCCAATATTCAAAACCAAGGAATCTGGCCTACCTTACCTGTCTCTCCCAACCCATTTACAAGTGGGAAAGGGCCTCCAGGGCCTCCAAAGCAATTAAAACTGGTCTGCTCTCTCAGGAGGGTAGGTCTGCATGTGAAAGCCTGCAGCTATGGCAAATTCCTTCCACCAGCCAAATGCTGGGAACAGGGCTGAGCTAGGACATTCCCTGCTAGAGGACAAAATCACAAATGCAAACTGTAGAAAACTTTGAGCCCTGCCCTCTTGGTTTACCTAGCCTAACCTCCAGGCTCCACTTCAAACCCTTACTCCTCCAAAAATATTAAACAGGAAGAAGCAAGCAATGAGATAAGCCCACCATTGACTGTGCATGAAGATGGGATGGAAGGGTATGTCGTTTCTTTGAGCTCATCTCACATGCAGCCAGCTGAATATAAATTTCCCTCTATCTCATCAAGCTCTCACTGTTTGGCCTCCTCTGACTGATATTGGCTCATCATACTTAATCTAGGGTGAAATTTCCTCGTCTGAGCTAAATTACTCGCAGCCATCAAGGGAAGCGATATTTATTTTTCGTGGGGCTAATGACCTGTCCCCCAGACCCACCCACTGATGGTTATTTACTGGGGCCCAGATGCTTGAGCTCAAAATGAGTGCTAATGTCAGCAGGTGCCATCCCTCATTCAGCTCAGTGATTGAATTGGAGCGATCCCATTGACATTGACTCTGTGACTTTTAAGGCCATTACCCTCAGCCAGAGATGAACCTCTCATCATGGCGATGACAGTGACAGCTGATTAGCGACAAATTACAAGCAGGAAGGTGCAGAGGCTTTATTGGGCAGGGCAGGACCAGTGATAAGGGTGAGATATGTGGGGAGAAAGAGCAGGAGGAAGAGATAGAGACCTGGGAAAGAAGAGAGGAAACACAGGGAAAGCATCACACATTCCCTCTCTTTTCAGTGTTTTATTAGTTCTTAACAGAGCCCCTATAGATGTTTGTATTTTATATCTATTTATAATATTTAAACACCCAGAGATTCATATATCTACAAATGCTTGTAGCTCAACACAAAAACTTTGAATAGACAGAACTCATATCTAGTACATTTAGGCTGTAAAAGCAATGTAACATTTTGAGATAATTCATAGACTATTAAGGCACAGATTCTTTGATTCAACAAAGCAAATGATTTCTCTCTTTTGTATTTAAAATTTCACTGACCAAAAAGTATTACAGAATTTATTTTTAAATGTTTTTCTAGCCAAATTGTTTACGTACAGTGGCATGCGAATTGGTGCTTGAAGAATATGAATGCAAAGTTCTAAATATTATCTTCAACCAAAACTCATTTGTAGGAAGAAATTCAGTTCCTCAAACTATCTATTCAGTAGATTTTAAATCAAAACTTTTTTTGATTTTTAACTTAAATATATAAGAATCATTTTTCTTATTATCATTAAATTATTTCCTGATACTTCTTTTAAATTGAGAGTATTTTTTCTTTGTTCTCTGATGCGGGGTGTGGATTGGCTTGGAGCGACTTTTAGTTGTTCTCATAATTCAAAATCCTAATATGCAGTGTCAAAGTTTGATTAAGAATTATAGGCAACTTGAGATTTGGGAAAACAAACTTGAAAACTCACAAACAACACTGACACTGATTTTTGAGGCCTGAGCACTTGTTACTAAGTAGCAGTTAGACAAATACTCCATGTTTCAGGCACTACAAAGAACACACAGAATGAACTTCACCACAGCAACAGCAGCATTCACACAGCATGACAGCCTGGCCCTCTGCCTTGTTCCCATACATGTGGCAGTTGACCAAACCATGACAAAGGCAACGGACAGTCTGTAGAGAAACCCACTAACACCCACTCACCAGTGCAATACAATGAGCTCTGAACAAAACAAGGAAAAAATTAGACCACCCTGCCCCTGCCTCTCGATCTTTATAATCAATCTCTCCTCTTTCAACTCTCCTTTTCTCCACAACTGCTGTACTCCTTGATTTAATATTTTCTTAGAAATAATAATTCCCTTTCTTCCTTTTTTCTTTCTTTCCTCCTTTGTTCACTGAGCCACATCGTAAGCCTTTTTAATTTTTTTATTTTGAGATAGGTTCTCACTAAATTGCTTAGGACCTCACTAAGTTGCTAGGGCTAGACTTGATCTTGTGATCCTCCTGCTTCAGCTTCCCAAACCACTGGGATTACAGGTGTGCACCACTGTGCCCAGAAATAATAATTTCTTAGAATAATACTTTCTTAGAAGTGCCTTCCAGCTAGCTGGAGACCACTCCCAATTCATTTGGTAACAAATATGACAAAAATATTTTGTCAAAAATGCAAAAAAAAATCACACATCTTACTACATACTATCATGCATGACTGAAGTTCAGTAAGCCATTTACACAACTGTCAAAGGGGTGTGGGTGTGCTGGAGATGGCTCCTTCCAACAGCAGGAACTGGTTATGCACTTCTCTTCCAAGTTCTGTTGTCAATTAGGTCAGACTGGAAGCTTGAAATTGGCCAACATGCAAATATTGACACTACCTTCATTGGCAAATGTACCTGTCATGACTCATTTTTTTGTTTTGTTTTGTTTATTCCCAGTAAGTCAATTGTTTAATGTTTACCAGAACTGACCTGCATATAATACTGTCTGTTTAGAAACACATTTGAATGTGGGGCAAAGTCAGCCTCTAGAAGGTTGGGGAGGATAAGTAGAGAGAAATATGGCCTTGTTCTCTGCTTTTTTATCTTCTTTCTGATAAATCTTCCTTGTGAATTTCCATGGCAGATGTGCTTTTTTATGACTGATAGTGTAAAAGACAAGAACCACAGTGGAATCAATAAATACTTAATAATCATTATCTTATAATAAAACATAAAATTCATTTTCAGTATTTTTAGTTTGTCTCATATTTGAAAGGGGCCTTTCCTGCTGAAATGGGAATGTTCAATGTATTCAACCTCAGCTGTCACTAGGTAATAAAAGGAACTATTAGAACTACTGATCTTTTTGAAGCTAAATGAATTAATAACAAGATTGGAAATCTTTTGTTCCTAGTAAGCCACAGAAAACATTTAAGCTTCAGTAATGGACAATTATCTTCCATTATTAAAGGCTCTCAAAATGATCTTGTCCCTCTGTATACATGTGTTCTCTATCTTATCCATGCTCATGGTCTCAACTGCCAAATGCATGTTGTAGACTACACAAACCCCTCTCTAGCCATGCCCACATGCTTACTAAACAAGTCCATTAAACTACAGGCATCTCACACTCAGCATGACCCAATCTAAACTCTCAGATATCAGAGTTCCCCAGACATCTGATTCTCCTCTCACCAACTATCTCAGCAAATGGACAGACCACCCACCCCATGCCCAAGCGCCATCCAAGAACTCATTTCTAATGATTTTTAAGCCTTCATCCTCTACTTCCATACACAATGAACAATGGAATCCTGCTGATCTTTCCTTCTAAAAGTTCCTTTAGTCTACCCACTTCCAAATTCAGGAACTACTAGCCTAATCCAACATCTATCAAATCGCAACCTGATTATTCTACAACCTGCCAGTCTTAGCTCGTGAACACATAGTTCTATACTAAGCAGCCATAGCAATGTCAACAGAACAAAAACATGATGAGGTCATTCTCACTTCAAATCCTTCAGTAGCTCCTAAAACTCTTAACATGAGTTGCCAACCCTAGAGGACCTGATGCCTGCTTTACTCTCCACATTCAATTCCTAACATTCTTCATCTCACACTATGATCCAGTCATATTGGAAATCCTTCAGTAATTTCAGTGTGCCTTGATTTCCCTTCCTGTTGTATTTCCAAGTATGTTACCTGGAATACTCTTACTCCTCTCCCAAAACTTTGCTGATTCTTACTCATCCAGCAAATCCAAGATTAACTATCACCAATTATCACCAGCAAATCCAAGATTAGCTATCACCAAGCTATCACCCTTGACTTCTCAAGAGTAACTAGTTGGATGTGCCTCCCTCCTTGATATTAACTGCTAGACCCATTCTCTTCACAAAAACAGAGTGGGATCAGAGGAGGTTATAGAACCAGGGAAAGACTAAAAAAGTACTGCCCACCTGTATTCTGATTACTAATTTACCTCCTTTTCTCACTGGTATACAAAGGTTTTTTTTCCTTATTATATCTTTTACTTTTTACAAGTTCTGTGCACATAATAACAACTATTAATTAATTGCCTAGATTAGCAAAATGGATTAGAATTAATAGTAAGTCCTCATACCTAGGATGTGGCTGTCAGATCCCACATTGAAAGGGCTGTGTCTTCAAGATAGAGTAGGCCCCAGATATCAAAAGCCTTCTTGTGCCCTTTTCCTCCCCAAATCATCTTCTTCATGCATTCCTGCTGTCTTTAATTTCTCTTGATCTTTGCCCTTGGGATGTATGTTTGCATTTTATTCCCTGTCAGATTCACCAAAAGTGTCTAACCTGCTTACACCCTAACACATTCTCCCTGATTTGAATCAGATACTTCAGCCTTACCTTGACTACTCCTGCTTGTGCATAAGAATAACTCATGATCATCTGCTGGGCATTTTTCCCCAAAAGACAAAACAACATTTCTTTGTAGGTAAAACAAATACCAAAAGGTCATTTGAGTGGAGTAATTCTTTCCTGAACACAGGATCACATAGCTATCTTGAACATTGAATATGTAAGAGTTTACTGTTTAAATACTCTTCCCTCAATCCCTCTGAATTATATTCCTCTCCTAGGAAGACAGAGAGAGAGAGAGAGAGACTAAGTTTTGAGGAATCAAAATTGGAGTTAACATTTATAACCAAGGTAACTTGGAGCACAAATCCAAGAAAATGAGTAAAGTAAAACATTGCATGGGAAAGCCAAAGTGTGAAGAAAGAAAAGCAGAAATCAGAGGATCACCAAAACAGAATGTAATCAGAAGCAGTTACATAACAGGGAAAGACAAATGCAAGTGCAAGAGAATCAGGAGAAAGACAAAAGCAGTTTTAAAGCAGTACATTAGATTGTGCATGTACGTAAGTCACCAGAAAATGCTGAAAGTATGAGTTAGTCTAACCCAAAGAGACAGATGTAGAGATCAAGTGCATGAGAAATTGTGTGGCATTAATGAGTACTTATTAGCAAGCAATGTGACCCTGTGCAAGCTTCTCTGTCTCTCTCTCTCTCTCAACCTCATTCTTTTCACCTAAAAAAATGGAACCAATGATCACACATACCTAATAGATTGTGTAAGAGCTGCAAGAACATACCTAAAATACTTAGGTCATTACCAGTGTATATTAGGTGTTTGATAACAGTGATTATATTGCTGATTATATTACTATTATTATTTGGTTTGAAATTCATTAAGAAACTGGCCTAGGAGAACCTATATAATGTATTTCTCCATGTTCCAACATAGAGTTAAGTACTTATTTAATATTTATCACAAAAATCCTAGGTCTATACATCCTTGGGCTTGGTCTATCAGTAATGTAATCATCCTGTCCTCCCTTCTGAGTTTGGAATTAACAAAGAAATGCAACATTCAGCCAGATGGAGATCAAAATGTCAATTGTATTACTGGTAAAGTTGGGCTGGAGAATATGGGTGAGGTTTGCAGCAATGAAGTTGGCTGATACTCCCCTGAATCAGACCCATGCACCTGGGTAGCAGCATCTGGACAAACACAGAGTTGTGCTGCCAAGTTCATGACTGCACAGGAAGGTGAGCTGGATTACACTCCCTATGCAGGCCTGGAAAAGACCTGTCAGACCAGGCCTTCCTCCTTCTCAGAGGTAGACAGAGGTCTGTAGTGTTCCTCTGATGAAGTTCCTTCCTAGGGACAAGAGGAGTGTGGAGGAATGTCTTACCTAGAATGGCTGCAGTAATTATGTCCTCAAAATGCGTGGTTTAGATCCTACCTCAGAATATACATTTTTTCAGTCTACAAAAAACCATGGACCTATGAACTTCATTAGCTTAAATTTGCTTTCTTGGAAGGAAGCACTATTAAACTGTTTACTTGTATACCTTAGTGTGAAATACAAAAGATAGTGAATTTTCCCCCACGTCTTTGCATACCCTTTTCCCTCAAGGTGCTCCTCTCTACCCTTCTTGCACATGGGCTGAGCCCCTAACTGTTGTTGTCTAGCCCTCTTAATAAGATTCAAATTTCCTAACAATAGCTTTTCATCCTAGAATAATTTCTATGTCCTCTAATAATGATCCTTAGTCAAATGTTCCAGAAACTGGCCAAACTTCTGCCAGTCCCCTGCCTCTATAGTCTTATACAATCCACATCTTTCTCCAAGCTGAAATGCTCCTTTAGCACCTTCAAGCTCAGAGTTCTCAAATAAAGGCTTGGGATAATGGTGCTCTGGTGATTTTTCTTCCTCATCGGTATTCTCTGTGGGATCATTTTACCAAATTCATAGACTCAAACTGACCCATGTTGCAATATCATTGTAATACATCTTGAACAAATGCAATATGTGAATCTATCAAAACAAAGCATCTTAGAAAGAATAAAATACTGGTATTGAATGGGGCTATTGGTCTTACAAATAAACTGAGTCTCCTTAAATGGTCCTCATGATCTGAAGCTCTTAACTATCTGTTCAATTGCTGCCTTCTCAGCAAATTCAATTTAATCTATCAACCACAATGTGATTTTAAGCCTGACATGGCAAAATTATGTATGTTAGAAGATGCAAAAATATAAAATTTAGGACTGATGAATAAAAATATCAACTTACTTCATCAAATCAGCATAGTCCATTTACCCATAGTACTCACCCCTTTAAATGTCAAAATGCCATTTTGTGCAGTAAAAATCAAATGGTAGAAAATGACAGTGTATTTTTGTGGTGTTTCAGAAGATTGTACAGCCAACCTGTCCCTGAGTCTGAGTCCAGCGTGCTGAAAGTTAAAGCAGTAGTATTATCAGAGAATGAGGAAAGAGAATGAGCCTGTGACCCCATGAGGGGCCCATTCACCATGGTAGGTTAGTGAGACTGAGTACCCAAACAAGATAATGTTCTTCTCACCATTCTGACTGGTCAATTTGGATGACATATTTTGGGCATCTCTGCTGATTCCATGACTGCAACTTGTACACCGTCCACAAATCCCCATCTGCAGCTACAGATGGTCCACAATTTTTTTCCAGTGTTTATAACAGCTCTTGAGGTAGGGGTGGGAAGAATGAAGGTTTTGCAGCCAAGCTGCCCTAGTCAGGTGAGTGCTCAGTTCCGTTGAACTACAGCACATCCAAACAAATTTACAGAGCTACACTTACTCAATGCTGGCAAACCATGTCTCAAGAACTATGCTGCAGATAAGCACGACCTAGCAGAAAATCATCTTTGGTTCACTGCATACCACTAATCTTTAAAAATTGTTGAATGTGAGCAGGCTTTCCTTTTAGAAAAATTTACATTTTCACTTATGACTTGGGCCCCATAGAGCTGTGCTGTCCAATCCAGTAGCCACTAGCTACTGTAACTAACTTTATAATATTGAAAATTCAGTTCCTCCATCACTGTAGACACACACACATAAAATGCTCAGTAACGACATGTGGCTAGTGGCTACCACATTGGCCAGCACAAAAATAGAATAGTTGTACTATCACAGAAATTTTCCCCAAGGAAAATTACTTAAACAACAGTGGATATTTTGGCCATAATTTTTGTTGACTCTTAACACTTTCTAAATTGAGCAATTCTTTTGTTCTCCCTACCCTGTAAATACCCTACATGACAAATTTTTTTCAACAAAAGAATCTGGCATTTTTTCAGTAGGTACCATAGAGATTCTCAAAATGTGCAAATCTACAGTGATCTATTATCTCTGAAAAATTAAGCAAATAAACACCAAATTTAAGTCTCTTATTTCCACTACATAATTGAGATGAAATATAAACTTAGGATAAACGAATTTGCTCCATTCATATTCTCTACCACCTGAATTGTTCACACTTGTTCCAGCTAAGGGGGAAGGATTTCTTGGTGTACTTCATTAATTAATACAAAATTCAGCAGAATGCTACCAATACCTCTTCTAATCCTTACAACAGCTCTATATCAGGTATTTTTTTTTATCATATCCACATCTTCATTTTACTCATGAGAAAATCAATGCCTAAAGAGTTTAAGCAATTAACTTGTCAAAATAATTCAGCAGAACCACGAGATGATCCAGGTCTGTCTGACAACAAAATCTTTTACTGTAACCACTATACTGGACCTCCTCTTGCTGAGTTAGTGCCTTATGAAAACTCTTGAGAACTTATCCAAAGGCCCAGCAAGTATACCTGTATTATGATCACTTAACTCTTCCATGTGTTTGTGATACAAGCAATAAACATGCTCTGGTAGCTACAGCAAACACTGGCTCCAAAACTTGATACTTTTGACTATCTGGGAATCATAAGTAAGAAAAGAGAAAAATCCTGTTAATCCAGGGAAATTTTTAATTGCTCATCTTCAAATGATAATAGTTTACATTTATAAACACAAAAAAGTTTATCAAACATTGCTTATACAGCTTTTATCTTTGGTGGTTGTTTCCTATACTCTTATTATTGATATTGAAATATTATATGTAAGAATGACTAACTCATATGTTAATGACTGAAAGTAAAGTTTGCCATTCCTATATCAAAAATTTAATTGTGTGTTTTTTTATGAGAAACTTGACTCACATTGCTGTCTTTAACAAAATGTCCTTTCTACCAAATGTTACACTTTCTGCTATGTGCCAGTTGGCTACTATCTTCCATAGCTGAGGCAGTTAGTTGCATTTTAGCAGTCAAGGAGGCATGAAGAGATTGAAAAACTCACTGGATTTATTAAAATGAAAGGAGTTCTGGGTCTCTGTGCATTCACAGAAAAAGGTACAAAAACCTTCTCTTGAAAAGATGTAAGGAAAAGACAGTATAATGAATTGGACATAACTTTTCTCTGTTCATATATGAATACATGACCAGTGTAACTCCACATCATGCACAACTACAAGAATGGGATCCCAATTAGAATGTTATACTTTTTGTATGTACATATGTCAAAATACACTCTACTGTCATGTATATCTAAAAGGAACAAATAAAAATTTAAGAAAAGAAAAGATAGAGGGATGATATCACAAAAAAGAGTTGATATAGGCTAGTGAAAACTTCAAAGAGAAAATCTATGAACCTACTTCTAGTGATTAGGCTTGTATAAATCTTCACATAAAAATAACAACACTTTCATTATTGCTTATGTCATTACCCTACTTCTAAACTATTTTAAACCAAATATGCAGGGCATCCTTGTATGATTGTACATGTAGTACACTGCCTAATCCTAAGGGGAACTATTCAAATGACAGAACTCACATATTTTTACACCTATTTGAATTATAAAGTCATTTTTCCTTTAAAATGGCAGAATATAACTTTCCATCAAATTATAGTAAAAATTTTGAAGAAAGAGTACCTTTAAAATGTTTTCAAAGTCGCCAGAGGAGCTAATGGGTGATTGTTTTTTTAATAATCCTATATGAAGAAGACCTTTAAAAATAATAAGATGAATTTAACATTAAATTTGATTGTTTTTTCAACTTTTAACTGAAAAAACATATTTAAGGACACACCTTTGAGAGTCAAATTATAAAAACTATAAGCTATGAAAGTGTTCATTTGTTCATTAACTTGTTCATCCAAGCAGTTATTGGTTAGAAGTCTGTTTTGTGCCTGGCAACATGCTTGTTAGGTACTAGTAATTTAATAATAATTAAAAATTGTGGTGATCTTAAGTTAACTCACAAATGTAAAACAATGCCCAATAAAAAAACAGCAATAATTTTTAGGGAATGAAACAAGTTTATACAAAAATAGATATTTTAAAAAATAAAATAATAAACATATAAGAATAACTACAAAATCAATGAAAAAAGAGCTATTAGAAGAAGATGACATGTGAGATATGAAACACACTATAAAAAAATAAGGTTCTGGCATATGAATAATTAGACAACAAAAATAAAACAGTCCAAAAATTAACTTAAATATTAAAAGAACATTAACTATGTCATCATCTCGAGTCATTAAAAGTTTTTTTAAGTTCATAATTTTGGTACTATCAGATTCTGTTTAGGAAAAAAAGATAAAAAAGAATCCATATTGCAAACCATACACAAAAATAGACTTAAAAGGACTATAGATCTAAACAAAAAAAATGAAACTTACACAGATACTAGAAGAAAGCATGTGGGAAAATGCCTTATAAGTATGGCTTGAAATCCAAATTCAATAAAATAAAATATTAATATATTTAATTATATACAATTTTAAGAAAATACCATAAGCAAAATCAAAAGGGACTCAACTACACAAAAGCAAACAATAAAAAGTTTACTGTGAACATTTTTCCAACTTATCTGGAAATTTTACAAGTGAGAAAATTTTCATATAACTCCCTGAGACATGAAAGAAATTAAATGTATATCTAAAATACTATCATCCCCCTATTCTAGTCCACACACATAAACCAATATTCTCAAATTTTACAGGAGAATTTATACACCAAAAAACAAGAACTAAGTAATTCAAATATTTAAAACTCTAGAAAAGAATAGAAAAATAGGAAATGCTTATTAATTATTTTTTGAAGCTAATATAATCTTGAAAGTAATGCAAAGGACTGTGTAAGAAAGAAAAAATAAATGCTAATTTCACTAGGATTGTGATGTGATCATGTGTATAGAGAAACATAAAAATCCTAACTAAATATTAGCAAACATTAATCAATGTGTATGAATTTTTAATAAATATTTATTATGTGCCACACTAATAAATTAGTGGAGAAAACTGATGTCAATAGATGCATAAAAACATTTACTTAAAGTTTGAAATATCTCTACATTTAATTCAATTTGTCCCTGTGTTAGATTGAATATTATGAAAATGTTAATTTTTGAGCCTGGCAGCTGCCCAATGGATCCATCTCTGCTGTTGCCCTGCACAGCAGGGCTGCACTGTGGCTCCCAGGCTACCAAAGCATAGCAGCCTCCATCTTGGGACACCTCTGCCATCATTTTGGGTTACCTTCATTGTCACCACTGCCATCTTTAGTTGGGGAAGCTTCCATCTTGGGACACCTGCCAGAGACTAGAAGCTCATTATCAAGGTACATACAGGTTAGCCGCTGCTGTTGTCACCAACTAAGGACATGGCTGCTTCCATCTAGGGATAAGAGCCAGGACCTGAGAGATCATCATCACCAAGGGCCCTGCAGACTTGGTTCCATCTGAGCTATCTCTGCTAGGTGTGCTAATAGCCGCCATCTTGCTGCAGAGGCAGGAGAGAGCACTGCAAGAGGTCAGTAGGTGGGTAAAGGGTATGAGGGCATCTTGGTCCCAGCTTGTCCAGTCAACCAGCCTGGTACCCATCAAGATCCCAGAGACAACTAAGGCAGCACTTTCTGGGACCTGACATCAGCCAGATTCATGACTCCCTCCCCAATATGACACCCACTGATACCTGTCCAGGGTCCAGTCAGATTGGCAATTAACAGGGCCCCTGGGCTCCTCAATCCCCAGTCTGCCAACCACTCCCTAGTCACCAATCTGGCCTAGTGCTTACAGCTATGTGGCTGGTCCACAGTTCTCAACGCCTGGTCCTGATTTGCCCAATACAGAACAGTTTTCCAAGACAGGCACATAGGTCCCAACGACCAGCCCTCAGGACCTCTGGGGAGAGATGTTCCTGATTGGGAAGTTGAAAGGGCAAGGGTGAGGAGAGATACAGCTGAGAGACTAAAGTAGAGGCCAGGAATTGTGGGATTCACAAGTGAGGGAAAGGACTAAGACCAGGCTCCTGTACCACATGAGTGGACCCAAAAGGAGAGTCCCAGGGTGCAGTTTTCCAGAGGGACTGGCAATTGCTATACCCTGCTGATAGGAGTCCTGCCTCCAAGTCTAATCCTCCCACCTTAGTAACTTTCATCATCCTGAGGGTGGAATTACCAGCAAACCACAGACAAACCCACCTATCAGAAGAGAAGGGAAGCAGAGAAGATATTGAACTCCAACAGAAACAATTGTTCAATAAAACTTCAAGACTCTTTTTCTTTTCTTTTTTTCTTTTCTTCCCTAATTTTTCTTTTTTCTATTTTCATTTCCTGCTCTTCATCTTTGAAATCAAGTACTTTTCATGCCTCAGGCTACTGAGGACTGGGGAGTTTGAATAGTATATATACTACAATTTTGTTGTGGATTCTTTTTTTTTTTTTAACATGTTTGTTTTTTCTTTCTCTTTTCTTGCTCTGTTTTTCTCTTATTTATCTGTTTCCTCAGAGCCTCTTTCTCTTTTCTCCTGCTAACAATCAACTTCTTTTGATTCCTCTTTCACTCTTCCTATAATCTAGTACCTCTATATTCTCACCTCTTACTTCATTAACATAACATCCTGCACCCCTCTCCTGTTCTCTTTGTCCACCATTAGAAATTACAGACCTTATTTCAAACCTATTGTTTATGTTGTAGATAATAACACTTCATCTCTGTTTATTATGACAAAACTGGTAATGTATTAATAGGGGTATTTGGTTTAAGGCTGCATATTGTTTGCATTGGATGCTGTCAATATTGATCCCCCCCTTAAAGGCAAGGTATTGGAAACCTGCTGAGACATTATAAATCTATGAGGTAGAAACTGTAATACCTTGGATTCACACTGCTAGGGGGAAGACATACAAACAACATGAAAAAACAAGGGAAGAAAGCACCTCAAACTAACCAAGATGCTATATTAATAGAATCCATTGATAGGACAGTAGTGAAATGTCTGGAAATGAGTTCAGAATGCACATAATTAAAAAGATCTGTGAAGCAAAGGATATAAGAGAGCAAATTCAGGCAACAAAAGATCACTTCAATGAAGAGTTAAAAGAGCAATTACAGGAAGCAAAAGATTACATTAATAAAGAGATAGAGATTCTGAAAAAAAAATAAATATTTGAAATGAAGGAAACAATAAACCAAATTAAAAATTAAATAGAAAGCATCACCAACAGATTAGATCTCTTGGAAGACAGAACCTCGGAAATGAAGTGAAAATATTTAATCTTGAAAATAAAGTTGACCACCCAGAGAAGATGGTAAGAAATGATGAATAGAACCTCCAAGAATTATGGGATAACATGAAAAGACCAAATTTAAGAATTATTAGGATAGAGGAAGGCACAGAGATACAAATGAAAGGAATGAACAATTTTTTCAATGAAATAATATCAGAAAATTTTCCACACCCAAAGAATGAAATAGAAAATCAAATACGTGAGGTTTACAGGGCACCAAATGTATGAAATTACAACAGATCTACATCAAGGCATAATATAATGAAAAAACCCAGCATATAAAATAAGGATAGAATTTTAAAGGCTGCAAGGGAGAAAGTATCAGATTACATATAGGGGAAACCAATTTGAATAGCAACAGATTTCTCAACCCAGATCATAAAACTTAAAAAATCTGGAACAGCACATACCAAGCTCTGAAAGACAATGGATGCAAACCAAGAATCTTATATCCAGCAAAACCATGCTTCAAATTTGATGACAAATAAAATCCTTCCATGAAAAACAAAAGTTAAAGAATTTACAAATAGAAAGCCTACACTACAGAACATTCTCAACAAAATAATCCATGAGGAGGAATGAAAAACAACAATGAAAGTCAGCAAAGGGAGGAACTATACTAAAGGAAAAGTCAATTAAAGGAGAAACCAAGCCAAGTTAAAAACCAAAAATAAGCCAAAATGACTGAGAATACAAATCATATCTCAATAATAATCCTGAATGTTAATGGCCTAAACACATTAATCAAAAGACATAGAATGGAAGATTGGATTGTAAGAAAGACCCAACAATATGCTGCCTTCAAAGATCCATTCCATAGGAAAAGGCATCCACTGATGAAGGTGAAAGGGTGGGAAAAAACATATCTCACACACACAAAAGCAGGGATTTCCATTCTCATATCATATAAAGTAGACTTTAAGCCAAAGTTAGTCAGAAAGGATAAAGAAGAACATTTCATACTGCTTAAGTGAATCAAAAATCAACAAGACATAACAATCATAAATATATATGCCTCAAACAATAGAACATCTATGAATACCAAAAAAAACCCTTCTCGATTTCAGGAATCAAATAGACAACAACACAATAACACTGAGAGACTTCATCACACCTCTCTCACCATTGGATAGATCTTTAAAAAAAAAAACTTAACAAAGAAACTATAGAAATCAATAATACAATCAATAATTTAGACTTAACAGACATATATAGAATATTCCATCCATCAATGAGCGAACACACTTTCCTTTTCAGTAGCACATGGATCCTTTTCTAAAACAGACCACATCTTATGCCACAAAGCAACTCTTACCAAATGCAAAAAAAATAGATACCTGCATTCTATCAGATCATAAAGGAATGAAACTGCAATCAATGATAAAATAAAAAATAGAAACTACCCAACACCTGGGGACTATATAATACAGTATTGAATGATGTATGGATAGCAGAAGACATCATGGAGTAGATGAAAAAAATTCTTAGAGGTAAATGAGAACACCAATAAAATGTATCAGAATCTCTGGACACTATGAAACCAGTACTAAGAGGAAAGTTCATTGCATTGAGCTTATACATTAAAATAATAAAAAGTCAACAAATACATGACCTAAAAACAAAAAGTAAATGTAACACATGATATTGGATTGGATCCAGAAACAACAACAAATTTTTTTTCTGTATATGTTGGAACAATAAGTAATTTGAATGGGATGTGTGGATTAGATGGTGACATTAGATGGTGATACCATAAATGTCAATTTCCTGCCACAGCTGAACTGTGGTTAGGTAGGAGAATGCCCTTGCTTTTAAGGAAATTCACATTGATATTTCTGGTGGGTCTAGAGTATCAGGTCTCAAACCTTCAAATGTTTCAGGAAGAAGGATAATAGGTAGGTAAGTAGATAGATAGATAGATAGATAGATAGATAGATAGATAATGATAGAGCAAATGGCAGAATGTTAGTGACTGGGAAACCTGGGTAAAAGGTATATGACAATTCCTTGCATAATTTTAAAAATCTTTTCTATATGCTTGAAAGTATTCAAAACTAAAAAAAGTACATTAAAAAATTACATCTCAAAGTCCAAGAAAAAGAAGAACAGATCAAAACACCAAAAGTAGAAGAAGATAGGAAATAATTCGAATCAGAGCTGAAATCAATGTAATTGAAACAAAAGAATTCCAAAAATTGACAAAACAAAAAGTTGGTTCTTTGAAAAAATAAACAAAACTGAAAAACCCTTAGCCACACTAATGAAAAGAGGAGAGAGAAAAATCCAATTGCTAAAATTTGTGATGAAAAAGGAAATATCACAACAGACGCTATTGAAATACAACAGATAATTAGAAGCTATTTTGAAAATCTATACTCCAACAAAATAGAAAATATCAAAGACATCAATGAATTTCTAGAGACATAAGAGCCACCCAAACTGAATCAGGAGGACATACACAATTTAAACAGATCAATTTCAAGCACTGAAATAGAAGAAGCCATCAAAAGTCTACCAACCACGAAAAGCCAGACAGATTCTCAGCTGAATTCTACAAGACCTTCAAAGAAGAACTAATACCAATAGTCCTCAAAGTATTCCATGAAACAGAAAAGGAGGGAACCCATCCAAACTCATTCTATGAAGCTAATATCATCCTGATACCAAAATCAGACAAAGACATGTCAAGGAAAGAAAACTTCAGACCGATATCCCTGATGAACATGGATGCAAAAATTCTTAACAAAATTATCACACATTCATCCAAAACCCATTAAAAAGATAGTACACCATGAACAAGTGGGGTTCATCCCAGGGATACAAGGTTGATTCAACATATAGAAATCAATAAATGTAATTCATCACATCAATAGATGTAAGCACAATTATCATATGATCATTTCAATAGATGCAGAAAAACCATTTGATGAAATACAACACTGCTTCATGTTCAGAACACTAGAAAAATTAGGAATAGTAGGAGAATATCTCAACATTGTAAAGATTGTAAAGGCTGTATATGCTAAGCCCAAGGCCAATATCATTCTAAATGGAGAAAAAATGAAAGCACTCCCTCTAAAAACTGTAATAAGACAGGGATGCCCTTTTACCAATTTTATACAACATTGTCCTTGAAACTCTAGTCAGAGCAATCAGACAGATTAAAGAAATTAGAGGGATAAGAATAGGAAAAGAAGAACTCAAATTATCACTATTTGACCATGACATGATTCTATATTAAGAGGATCCAAAAAATTCCACCAGAAAACTTCTGGAACTAATCAATGAATTCAGCAAAGTAGCAGGATATAAAATCAATACTCATAAATCAAATGCATTTCTATACATAAGTGACAAATCCACTGTAAGAGAAATTAGGAAAATTACCCCATTCACAATAGCCTCAACAAAATAAAATACTTGGGAATCAATCTAACAAAAGAGGTGAAACACCTCTACATGAAAACTACAGAACACTAAAGAAAGAAAGTAACAAAAACTTTAGAAGATGGAAAAATCTCCCATGTTCTTAGATAGGCAGAATTAATATTGTCAAAATGGCTTTACTACCCAAAGCACTAGACAAATTCAATGCAATGCCAGTTAAAATCTCAATGACATACCTCACAGAAATGGAGCAATCATGAAATTTATTTGAAAAAATAAGAGACTCAAGAATAGACAAAGCAATCCTTAGCAGAAACAGTGATGCAAGAGGCATCACAATACCAGACCTTAAACTAAACTACAGAGCAATAGTGACAAAAATGGCATGGTATTAGCACCAAGATAGGCAGGCAGACCAAGGGTACTGAATAGAATACACAGAGAAAAACCCACATAAATACAGTTATCTCATACTAGACAAGGTGCCAAAAACAAACAATGGAGAAAACAGCCTCTTCAACAAATGGTGCTGAGAAAACTTGAAATCCATACATAGCAAAATGAAATTAAACCCCTATCTTTCACTCTGCACAAAAATTGATTCAAAATGGATAAAGGACTTCGGAATTAGACCAGAGACCCTATGCCAAATAGAAGGAAAACTAGGTCTAAAACTTCATCATGTCAGCTTAGTACCAGACTTCCTTAACAAGACCCCCAAAGTGCAAGAAATAAAATCAAGAATCAATAAATGGGATGGATTCAAACTAAAAGTTTTTTCTAAGCAAAGGAAACAATCAATAACATGAAGAGAAAGACTACAGAATGGGAGAAAATTGGAGATAGAGCACTAATCTCCAGGATTTGTAAAAACACTAAAAAAACTTAACACCAAAAATACAAATAAGACAAACAATGAATGGGCTAAGGAACTGAGCAGACACTTCACAGAAGATATACAATTGATCAACAAATATATAAAAAATGTTCAACATTTCTAGTAATGAGAGAAATGCAAATCAAAACTACTCTAAGACTTCATCTCACTTCAATTAGAAAGGCAATTAGCAAGAATACAAGCAATAATAAATGCTGGTTAGGATGAGGGGGAAAAGGTATTATATATTGCTGGTGGGATTGCAAATTGATGCAAACTGATAAAATTGCAAATTGATTCATTTGCCCATTTATTGATTGGGTTAATTGTTTTTTGGTGTTATGTTTTTTGAGTTTTTCTATGTACTGGAGTTTAATACTCTATCTTAGGTGAAGATGACAAAGATTTTCTCCCATTCTATCGGCATTTCTTCAAGTTCTTTATTGTTTCCTTTGCTGTGAAATGCCTTTTAGTTAGATACCATCCAGTTTATAAATTCTCGATTTTGTTTCTTGTGTTTTAGGAGTCTTATTGAGGAACTTGGTTCCTAAGCCAACATGATGGAGACTTGGTCCTACTTTTTTCTTCTAGTAGGTTCAGGGTCTCTGGTCTAAATTCTAGGTCCTTGATTCACATTAAGTTCAGTTTTGTGCAGGGTGAGAGATAGAGGTTCAATTTCATTCTGCTACACATGGATTTCCAATTTTCCTAGCACCATTTGTAGAATAGGCTCTCTTTTCTCCAAAGTTTGTTTATGGTGCCTTTGTCTAGTATGAAATAACTGTATTCATATAGGCTTGTCTCTATGTCTTCTATTCTGTTCCATTGGTCTTCATGTCTGTTTTGATGCCAATATGCAGATGACATGATTCTATATTTAGAAAACTCAAAAAATTCCACCAGAAAACTTCTAAAACTCATAAATGAATTTAGCAAATTAGCAGGATATGAATTAACCCCCATAAATCAATTGCATTCCTATGCATCTGTGATGAATCAGCTAAAAGAGAAATTAGGAATACTATGCCATTCACAATAGGGTAAAGAAAAAACTTGGGAACCAATCTAACAAAAGAAGTGAAAGACCTCTACAATAAAAACTACAGAACACTAAAGAGAGAAATTGAAGAAGACCTTAGAAGAAGGGAAGATCTCCCATGCTCCTGGATAGGCAGAATTAATACTGTCAAAATGGCCATACTACCAAAAGTGTTAGTCAGATTCAAGGCAATGCCAATTAAAATCCCAATGACATACTTCATAGAAATAGAGAAAGCAATCATGAAATTTATTTGGAAAAATAAGAGACCAAGAATAGCCAAAGCAATCCTTATCAAGAAAAGGGAAGCAGGAAGCATCACAGGAATGTGCTCTCTAATATGCAGATACTAGCACACAATAAAGCTGGGAGAGGTAAGACTAGAATTTCAGTGGTTTAGACAAAGGGGAATGAAGGGAAAGGAGGGTTGAGAAGAATAGGAAAGACAGTAGAATGAATTGGCCATACGTTCCTGTGTTCACATATATGATTACACAACCAGTGAGACTCCACATCATGTATAGCCACTGGAATGGGATCCTACGTTATACTCCATGTATGCATAATATGTCAGAATACACTTTGCTCTCATGTATATCTAAACAGAACAAATAAAATTTTAGAAAACACTTTCAACATTTTAACAGAATGATTAACTAGTTCAAATTCTTATAGCAAATGGTGAAACTGGAGTTCAAAAATAGGGTTTTTTGTGGACTGAGAATTTTATTTAGTATGTTCTCCATTAATCTTGGTCACAGTGAATGAATGATTCTCAATTTTACTTCTTCATTCATTCATTATATCATTTATCAAATATTTATATACCTCACTTGTTCAGGGTTTTATATTTTTGGAGAGTTGTTGTTTAATTGGTATAAAACTATAGATGTGCATGATGAATATATTCTAGAGAAATGCCGTACAACATAGTAAATAATATTGTATTGATCTTATGATAAATACTGTTGCTACAAAATAATGTAAAGGAGATGATTGATATGTTTATTACCTTAATTATGGTGAGGATGTATATCATAGGTACATGTATACATTCAAACTCATCAAATTATATATATTAAACATATTGGTTTATTGTATATCAGTTCTCTCAACAAATCTATAAACAAAAAAGATTTTAACAGAATTATACTGATTATGAATTAATTCGTAGAGAATTAACATTTTTAAAAAATTTTTTTCTATTTAGTTATACATGACAAAAAAATGCACTTCAATTCATTGTACCCAAATGGAGTAAATCTTCTCATTTCTCTGGTTGTACATTATGTGAAGTCACACCATTTGTACAATTATACATGTATATAGGGTAATGATGTCTGTCATATTCCACCATCTATCCCCCACTCCCCTCCCCTCATTCCCCTCTGTGTGATCCAAAGTTCCTCCTTTCTTCCCTTACCCTCCCCCCATTATGTATCACTATTCACTTACCAGAGAAAACATTTGACCTTTGGGTTTTGGGGATTGGCTTATCTCGCTAAGGATGATATTCTCAAATTCCATCCATTTACCTGCAAATACCATAATTTCATTCTTATTTAAGGCTAAGTAATATTCCATTGTGTATACATACCACAGTTTCTTTATCCATTCATCTATTGAAGGGCACTGAAGTTGGTTCCATGGCTTACCTATTGTGAATTGAGCTGCTATAAACATTGATGTGGCGGCATCACTGTAGTATGTAGTTCTCTGGGTATAGGCCAAGGAGTGGGATAGTTGGGTCAAATAGTGGATCCATTCCAGGTTTTCTAAGGAATATATATACTGCTTTCTACAGTGGCTGCATCAACTTCAAAGAAGAACAAATAAGAATGGTCAACAATATATGAAAAAATATTCCACATCTCTAGCAATTAGAGAAATGCAAATTATGTCTATACTGAGCTGTCATCTCACTCTAGTCAGAATGGCAAATTTCAAAAAAATAAGTAGCAATAAATTTTGATGCAGATGTGGGAAGAAAGGTACATCATATATTAGTGGTCGGACTATAAATTGGTGCAACCACTCTAGAAAGCAGTATGGAGATTCTTCAGAAAACTTGGAATGGAACCAACCACCATTTGACCCAGTTATCCCACTCCTTGGTCTATACCCAAAGGACTTAAAATTAGCATACTATAGTGATGAGGCCACATCAATGTTTATAGCAGCTCAATTCACATTGGCTAAGCTATGGGACCAAACTAAGTGCCCTTCAACAGTTATGGATAAATAAAATGTGATATGTATACCTAATGGAATATTACTCAGCCAGAAAGAATGAAATTATGGTATTTGCTGGTAAATGGACGGAACTGGAAACTATCATGCTAAGTGAAATAAACCAATCCTAGGAAATCAAACACTGAATGTTCTCTCTGATATGCAGATACTAGCACACAATAAAGGAGGGAAAGATAAGACTAGAAGTTCAGTGGTTTAAACAAAGGGGAATGAAGGGAAGGGAGGGGTGGTAGGAATAGGAAAGCTGGTAGAATTAGCCATACCTTTCCTGTGTTCACATATATGATTACATAACCAATGAGACTCTATATCATGTATAACTACAGGAATGGTATCCTACTCTATACTCAATGTATGTATAATATGTCAGAATACAATTCAGCTCAAGAGGCTATTTTTTTCCTAGAAGCATTTGCCATATACAAGGAATAATTGAGAGGCTGAATAGAGTTGGACAGACTTCTGGGACTAAGATCTGATACTAGTATCTAAAGACAACAAAGAGGAGGTTATCTATGAAAATTCTCTTACCTGAGTAACCTATAAACACACAAGGCATCACTGCATATCTGATTATTAAATTGTATTAAAGTACCCAAGACTGAGAACATCCTATGTGTCTAGGAAAAGCAAACAGAAATTCCTTTGTGTGTGTATGTACCTAGAAATATTTACAATTGAAAGGAGTTCTAGAATTTGCTTCAAAATTATGGATTACTCAGAAAACTTGGAAGGAACTACTACTTGACCCAGCTATCCCACTCCTTGGTCTATATCCAAAGAACTTAAAATCAGCATTCTACAGTGATGCAGCCACATCAATTTTAATAGCAGCTCAATTCACAATAGCTAAGCTATGGAACCAACTTGGGTACCCTTCAACAACTGAATGGATAAAGAAAATGTGATATATATATACCCAAAGTAATATTACTAAACCTTAAAGAGGAATGAAATTATGGTATTTTCTGGTAAATGTATGGAACTGGAGAATATCATGTGAAGGGAAATAAGCCAAAGGACAAATGTTTTCCCTGATATGCGGATCCTAATTCACAAGAAGGAAGTGGGGTCCAGGGAAGAATAGAGGTACTTTAGATTAGGCACAGAGGAATGAAGGGAGGGGTGGGGGTATGGGAGTAGGAAGTATAGTAGAATGAATCAGACATTACTACCCTATGTGCATATATGATTACACAACCAGTGTGATTCTCCATCATGTACAACCAGAAGAATGAGTAGTTATATTCCATTTTTGTATGATGTGTCAAAATGCTTTCTGTTGTCATATATAACTAATTAGAACAAATTTTTTAAATGATCTGTTATGTTTTGGTGGAGTTTTCTGATAAAACAAGATTTGACATGCTGTGATAATATTGAAAATAGATATTGGTTACATCAACCTCATTATAATAGTCTCCCTATTTTGTATATATTTAAATTTTTCCATGATCATATCTTCAAATAATTCTCTAGAACCAGATGGTATAATCAGGATGTTTTTTCAAACATTTAGATAGTATCAACATTTAAATGATATCAACTTTATACAACTTCCTTCATAGAGAAATTCAAAAGGAAATTGTTGTTCCGCACCGAACAACAAAGGTTGGGTGCCCTCCCTGGACCAGCCAGAGGGGGCACGGGGGTCAAACAGGATGGTGAGTGTCGACGGCTGAAAAATGCACACCAGCCGGGAGTCTGTCGAGCAGGATCTCGTTTAATAGGGAGGTGAAACAGGTATATGAAAAGGGAGTGAGGGGAGGAGATACAGGCGGGGGCCAATCACTTTAAAGGTCAACAGCACATGCAGTATACAGCAAGGCCTGCAGGGCAGAGGTCTGCTAAGATGTAAAGCTGCTCAGGTTCATGGAAGTTGAATGAGCCAATCCTGGGCCGCCACCTTGGTGGTACCACGAGTGGGGGAGGCTTTTGTCCCGAGGGTGTTGTTATTGTGGTCGCCATTTTAAGGTGTGTCCCTACAGGAAATCAGAAGTATTGTGGGAAAAAGAGAAGCTAGAACAAAGTAACCTTCCCAAATCTGCCCATGAAAGTAGACATGTAAAATAGAATAGCAAAAATCAAAAGCCTTATAAAACATCTACAAAAGAACCATGACAAAGTATCTTTAGAAACTCCAAAGCAAGAGTAGGTACAGACAAATTACCAACCAAGACCCTCATATATCAGAAAGAGTCAGCAAAGAAGCAGAAAAATGGCAATGGTAATTCTAAATCTCTTTAGATAAAAAGAATCTCAAAATCTCCAATTACTCAATGGCAAATGCAATAACACAAAATAAGAAGAGCATCTAAAGCTAGAAGGATGTTCTATAAAATCTTATTCAAGGATGAATGCAAACAAAAAGCAATAAGATCGGGTGATACTGGAACAGTCCTGGATCAGTGAGATATAAAAATTAGCATACTGAATCTGATTTCCAAGGCATAATATCACACTGAGAAAAAAACACTTGAAGTAGATATAATTAAGCAGCACAGAGGTAGCTACAAAGAAAAAAAGAAAAAAAACAGAAGATCCAGATGAAAGTGCAGAAGGATAAGTGGAGAAGAATAATTCAGGGAGTATAGAGACATCATGGTGGGAAAAGACCAGAAGAAAAAACCTCTAGAGCACTGAAGCTAAAAACAAACAAACAAACAAACAAACAAACAAAAAACCCACATCCTAACTATATCAGTGAATTTTCCATTGCTGTAACAGAATATCTGAGGTTGGCAAGTAAACAGAGAAAATGGACTTATTTAGCTCACAGTATGGGAGGTTTAAGAGCACATCACTGATACCTGCTAAGCTCTGGTAAGGGCACTCGTACTGAATCACATGGTGGATGGTTTCAATATGAGAGCACAAGAGAGGGAGATATTGGCAAGATTGGAGACCAGAGAGTAGAAAACCTCCAATCTTGCTTTTTTATAACAACTGTCTTATGAGAACAAACCAGGGTTGCACAAAATTACATTAATTTCATAAGAGGGCAGCATGTCAATGACCTAATTACTTTGCACAGAGTTGCAACTCTTAAAGGTTCTACCACCTATTAACACCACAAGGTGGGGACCAAACCTCCAAAACATGAACCCCTGAGGGGAACATCACATCCAAATCATAGTACTGGTCCATTATTCTTTCTTAAAATCATCAGAAAACTAAAAAAATGATTATCAATTTTAAAGGGTCATGATCAAATTTCTTCCTAAGTAATTTGTAAAAATAATAATTGTCATCAAAATAACATCCCAGCCAAAACTGAAAACATCCTTGAAAAATATGTGCAGAGAGTAGGTTGAAAATTATAACCTAAGAGAACAAAAAACTTAAAAGGAATGACAAAAACATAACTGAAAAACATAAATCAGAAAAAGATACAAATTCAGTGATTGAAGAAAAATATTTAAAGATAAAGACAGCAGAATTTTAGAATTAGGAAAAATAGAATTTTTTATATTTTAGAAATGAAGACTACATTTAAAGAACACAAGATTGAATAATCAACCACCTTTAAAATGTTGAAAATAAAAAACAAATAGAAAAGAGAGAGAAGAAAAGTCTAGATATAAGGGAAAGGCAGAGAAGAGTCTCTGGAAAAGAAAACTAAAGCATTGGAACAAAACATATTAAAAACTGTAAATAAGGAAAATTTTCTAGGCATTTCAAGATGGCAGAATAGAGAAGGTCACTTTCCTGACTGATACATGGCATGACACCAAGAAAGCACATAGGTAGCTTGTCAGCAAGGCAGGTGGAATGAAAGAGGGAGACTTTACCTGAATTTAATACTGAACATTCAAAGCAGATCAGGAACTCAGGAGGTTGGATATAATAAAATAAGGAAGAAATCCCCAGTGCCACAGTCATTGCTGAAGCCAGAGGCACCAGGCAGAGCAGTCCCTGGAAGAACAGGGTGGAGGAATAAGGGAATTAAAAAACCCGCATTTTTAGAAGGCCTAATGTGTGTCTGGATATAGAGAATTTAGAGATCCCAGACACTGCCTGCCTAAACGGGAATGTATGCTTCCACAATGTCCTTGTGCAGGAAAGAAGCTGCATCTCTCCCAGCTGTGTGCAAAGTACAGAGGAAGGAAATATTTGCAGTTGTGGCATGGGGACCAACAGCTGGGAGAGCTGATTCCTGGCAAACCCAAGTTTGGCCCAAAATATAGGCCTGACAAACCCAAGACATCAAGTGTGCCTAAGTGACCAGGAGAAAATCAAATGTGGAGAGGGGATATGGGAATACTGGTCATGGAAGCCCACTGGCTTTCCTCCTCCCCCCTCTAATCAGGCTGCTTGCAGGACTGAGGAGAGACTATCTGGTTGGGAATTTGAAAGGGAGGAAGTAGGAGAGATTAAGTTTGGAGACTGAGGTCAAGACCAGGAAACATGGGCTCTGCAAGTAACAGAGTGGACTAAGAATTGGCTCCTCCACTACATGAATGGAACCTGGGGGAGTTCCTTGGGTTGTAGTCTTCCAGCATGGGCCAGCAATTGCTAGGCCCTGAAGGTGAATAGATTTTAAATCTCCAGACCAACTGGCATTCATCAAATAACCTAGAGCCTACTTAAGCCTAAACTCTACCTCCAGGAGTTCACCTATGGGATTCTCTCTCTCATTCCAGCCACCCCATCCTGACGGTGGGGCAAGACTCACACTCCAGACAACCCCACCTAATACTGCTGAGAAGGGAGGCTAAGACACTTTTGAATTCCAATGAAAATAATTCTTTAATGCTTCATCAAAGTCCTTTTTCCTTTTCTCTGCTTATTTGTGACCTTAATGGTTCAGGTACATTTATACATATTCATATCTTTTTTTTCCTCATTTCCAGCATTTTTGAAGCCAGTAATTTTTCATGGATCAGTATTTTGAGGACTAGGATGTTTGATTAGTATATTTCAGTTTTGTTTTGTATACTTTATTTATGTTTTTAATTTTTATGATTTTTACCATATATATTTTTTCTCTCACTTATCTCTTTCTCTTGATTCTTGTCCTCTCTTTTCTTCTGCTAACAGCCAATCTCTATTGTTCTCTCTTTCACTCTCCCTTTAGTTTTTTACTTCTAACTTTTCTCCTCCTCCCTCATGAGCATCACATCCTACATCACTTCTCTCCATGTCCACCATTCAAAATTTTTTGCAAACTATGGGCAATAACTGATCTCATCATCTCTCTTTATTGTGACAATTACTGTAGATGTCATAGCAGGAACTATTTGGCTTAACACTATATACTTTTTGCATTAGTTGTTACTATTATTGTCTCCTCCTAAATGGTGAAGAACTAGAAACCTTCAGGAACATTGTAAGTCCAAAGGTTAGAAACCCTAGTGCTTCAGATCCATACAGTTAGATGGGTAGACACATAAACAAGATGAAAAACAAGGGGATAAATTGCCCCAAACTAACCAAGATACTTCATTAACAGAATCCATTGACATCACAGTGGAAGAAATGTCAGAGAAGGAGTTTGAATGTACATAGTTAAACTGGTCCATGAGGTTAAGAATGATATAAGGATTGAAAGCAGAGAGAAAATACAGGAAATGAAAGATCACCTCAATAAAGACAAAGAGATTCTAAAAAAAAAATCAAGCAGAAATCCTCAGAATGAAGGAATTAATAACCAAATTAAAAATTCAATGGAAACCATCACCAACAGACTAGAACCCTTGGAAGGCAGTGTTTCAGTTAATGAAGGCAAAATATACAATGTTAAAAATGAAGTTGACCATGAAGAAAAGACATTAAGAGACAATGAACAGAAGTACCAAGAAATATGAGATAACATGAAAAGACCACATTTAAGATTTATTGGGATAGATGAAGTCTTGGATATACAAACCAAAGGAATGCAAAATCTTTTCATTGAAATATCATAAAATTTCCCTACCCTTAAACATGAAAGTAAAACCAAATACAGGAGTGTTGCATGATCCCAAATATACAAAATTGCCAAAGAACCACACATTATTATGAAAATGCCTAACAGAATAAGCATAGAATTTTAAATCTGCCAGAGAAAAATGACAAGTCACATTTAGAGGGAAAACAATCCAGATCTCAACTGATTTTTCTACCAGGACCCTCAAAGCTAGGAGGTCTTCCATTAATATATGCCAAGCTCTGAAAGAAAATGGATGCCAGACAAGAATACAATACCCGGCAGAATTAAGCTTCAGAATTGACAATGAAATAAAAAACTTTCATGATAAACAAAAGGTAGAAGAATTCACAACTAGAAAGCCTAGGCACTACAAAAATACTCAATATTTCATGAAGAAGAAATGAAAAATAAAAACAAAGACCAGCAAAGGGAAGAACTACAATAAAAGAATAGTCAATCAAAGGAGAAACTAATTCAAATTTAAAACTTGAAATGAATAAAAATGATAGGGAATAAAAATATTTCTAATAATAACATTGAATGCAATTGGCCTAAAATCATCAGTCAAAAGACATAAACTGGAATATTGGATGAAAAAATAAGACCCATGGGCTGGGGATATAGCTCAGTTGGTAGAATGCTTGCCTCACAAGCACAAGGCCCTGGGTTCTATGCCCAGCATTGCAAAAAATAAAATAAAATAAAGTAAAATAAGACCCAATAATATGCTGTCTCCAAAAGACTCAGCTCTTCAGCAAAGATATCTACAGACTGAAGGTAAAAGGATGGGGAAAAAACATATCATTCACAAGGATCTTGTAAATAAGCAGGAGTTTCTAGCCTTATATCAGATAAAGTAGACTTCAAGCCAAAGTTAATCCAAAGGGACAAATAAGGACATTCACACTACTTAAGGGAATTATATATCAAGAAGACATAACAATTGTAAATATTTAAGCCCCAAACAATGGAGCATCTATCTACATCAAACAAATCCTTCTCATTTTCAAGAATCAAATACAGCACAATACAATACAATATTCTGGGTGACTTTAATCACACTTCTCTAACCACTGGATAGATCCTCCAAATAAAAATTAAAGAAGTTATAGATCTAAAAACTACAATTAATAATTTAGACTTAACTATCAGTGATTGAACACACTTTCTTCTCAGCAGTACATGGATCCTTCTCTAAAATAGACCATATCGTAGGCTAAAAAGCAACTCTTAGCAAATACAAAAACAATAGAGATTATATGTTGCATTCTCTCAAATCATAATGGAATTAAATTAGAAATCAATGATAAAAAATAGAAGCTACTCTAACACCTGGAGACTAAATAATATGCTATTGAATGATCAATGAATAACAGAAGAAATAAGTATGAAATTTTAAAAATACATAGCGGTAAATGAGAATCATAACACAACATCAAAAATCTCTGGGACACTCTGAAAGCAGTTCTAAAAGGAAAGTTCATTGCACTGAGCACATTCTTTAAAAGACCAGAAAGTGACCAAATAAATAACCTAACATTACATCTCAAAGCCCTAGAAAAAGAAGAACAAAGGAACATTAAAAGCACTAGAAGACAGAAAATAATTAAAATCAGAGCAGAAATCAGTGAAAGTAAAACAAAATAATTTAAAAAATAGATGAAACAAAAAGCTAATTCTTTGAAAAAACAAACAAAACCAATAAACTCTTAGCCAAGCTAATGAAGCAAAAGAGAGAAAAATCAAATCACTAAAATTCGTGATGAAAAAGGAAATATCACCATGGACACTATCAAAATACAGACAATAATCAAAAACTACTTTGAGGGGCTGGGGTTATGGCTCAGTGATAGAGAACTTGCCTAGCATGTGTGAGGCACTGGGTTCGATCCTCAGCACCACATATAAATAAATAAAGGTTCATCAAAAACTAATAAAAATATTTTTAAAAACTATTTTGAAAATCTAAACTGCAATAAAATAGAAATTATGATCACATTGACAAATTTCTAGAGACATATGACCTACTCAAATTGAATCAGGAGGACATAGAAAATTTAAACAAATTGGTTTCAAGCAATGAAATTGAAAATGCCATCAAAAGTGTTCCAACAAAAGCCAAAGACCAGATGGATTCTCAACCAAATTCTACCAGATCTTAAAAGAAGAACTCATACCAATACACCTCAAATTATTCCATGAAAGAGAAAAGGAGGGAACCCTTCTAAACTCATTCTATGAAGTTTGATATCACCCTGATATCAAAATCAGACAAAGATACATCAAGGAAAGAAAACTTGAGACCAATATCCCTGGTGAACATAAATGCAAAAATTCTTTTAAAATTAAATACTGGCAAATAACATTCAAAACATATTACAAAGATAGTGCACCATGATCAAGTGTGATTCATCCCAGGACTGAAAGGTTGGTTTAACATAAGGAAATTAATAGAATTAATTAATCACATCAATAGACTTAAAGAGAAGAATCACATGATTATCTGAATAGATGCAGAAAAAACATTTGACAAAATCCAGCATCCGTTCATGTTCAAAACATTAGAAAAACTAGGGAGAGTAAGAACATTTCTCAACATTGTAAAAGCTGTATTTGCTAAACCTAATGCCAACTCATTCTAAATGGAAAAAAATTGAAAGCATTCCCTCTAAAAACTGGAACAAGACAGGGATATTCTCTTTCACCACTTCTATTCAATACAGTTTTTGAAATTCTGGACAAAACAGGCAGAAGAAAGAAAATAAAGGATAAAAATGGGAAAAGAATTCAAACTATCCCTGTTTGCTGATGTCATGATTCTATATTTGGAAGACCAAAAAAACTTTCTCAGAAAACTTTGAAAATTCGTAAATGAATTCAGCAAAGAAGCAGAATATAAAATTAATACCCATAAATCAATTGCATTCCTATGCATCAATGATGAATCAGCTTAAAGAGAAATTAGGAAAACTATCCCATTCATAATAGGCTCAAAAAATAAAAATAAAAATTTGGGAATCAATTTATAAAAGGGGTGAAAGACCTCTAGGAATGAAAACTATAGAACACTAAAGAAAGAAATTAAAGAAGACCATAGAGGATGGAAAGATCTCCCATGGTCCTGGATAGGCAAAATTAATATTGTCAAAATGGCCGTATTACCAAAAGTATTATATAGATTTAATATAATTCCTATTAAAATCCCAATGACATTCTTCATAGAACTAGAAAAAGCCATGAAATTCATTTGGAAAAATAAGAATCCAGACTGCCAAAGCAATCCTTAGCAAGAAGAGTGGAGAAGGAGGCATCACAATACCAGACCTTAAGCTATCCTACAGAGACACAGTAACAAAAATGGCATGGTATTAGCACCAAAACAGACACATAGACCAAAGGTAAAGAATGGAAGACACAGAGGCAAACCCTCATACAGTTATCCCATGCTTGAAAAAAGTGCCAAAAACATTCATTGGAGAAAAGATGCCTCTTCACCAAATGGTTCTGGGAAAACTGGAAATCCATATGTAGCAAAATGAAATTAAATCCCTATCTCTCACCCTGCACAAAGCTCAACTCAAAGTGAATCAAAGACTTAGGCACTAGAAAAGAGATTCTGTGCCTAAGAGAAGACAAAGTAGGTCCAAATCTTACCATGTTGGCTTAGGATATGACTTCCTTAACAAGACCTCTAAAGCTCAAGAAATAAAATCAAGAATCAATAAATGAGATGGATTCAAACTAAAAAGCTTCTCAGCAAAGGAAAAAATAACACAAGAAGAGAGCCTACAGAATGGGAGAAAATCTTTACCACATGCACCTCAGAGTATTAATCTCCAGTATATATAGACAACTCAAAAAACTTAATGCCCAAAAAATCCAAATAATCCCATTGACGAATGGGCTAAGGAACTAAACCAACACTTCATAGAAGAAGAAATACAATCAACAAACATATGAAAAAGTGTTCAAAATTTCTAGCAATTAGAGAAATGCAAATCAAAATGCTCTAAGATTTCATCTCACTCCAGTCCAGAATGGCAATTAAAGGAACAATGAATATTGGCAAGGATGTGGGGGAAAAGGACATCCATACATTGCTAGTGGGACTGCAAATTGGTGCAACCATTATGGAAAAGGATATGGAGATTCCTCAGAAAACTTGGAATGGAACCACCAGACCCAATTATCCCACTCCTCAGTTTATTCCCAAAGGACTTAAAATCAGCATACTACAGTGACACAGCCATATCAATGTTTATAGCAGCTCAATTCACAAGAGCTAAACTATGCAACCAACCTAGGTGCCCTTCAACAGATGAATGGATAAAGAAACTGTGGTATATATTCCCAATGGATATATTAGTCAGCCTTAAATAAGAATGAAATTTTGGCATTTGCAGGTAAATGGATGGGGCTGGAGAATATCATGCTAAGCAAAATAAGCCAATCCCCCCAAAAACAACATTTGAATGTTTTCTCTGATATGCAGATGCTAACTTACAATAAGGGCAGGGGGTGCTAGGAAAGAATAAATGTACTTTGAAGTAGGCAGAGGGGAGTCAAAGGAGGGGGGAGAGTATAGGGGTAGGAAGGACAGTAGAATGAAATGGACATTATTACCCTGTGTGCATATATGACTAAACAACTGGTGTGAATCTCTAACATGTACAACCAGAAAAAGGAGAAGTTATACTCCATTATGTATAATGTGACAAAATGCATTCTACTGTCGTGTATGAGAACAAAAAATAAATAAATAAGAAAATAATGCATGTAGCGGCACTGTTTTTAATAGTGAAGAGTGGTACCTTAAATGCCCATCAAGAGGAGAGCAGGTAAGTTGGTTTGGAATACATCTTACAATAAAATACTACTAATCATTACAAATGAACAAATAGTTGTGAAACCATTTTGCCCAATTATATATAATAATGGTACTATTATGGAAGGTTTAAAATTATGCTAATAAAAAACATGAGAATACATACATTCATAGTAAAAATATGACAGAGTGCATTGGAATAATACACTCAAATTCAGGACAGTAGTTACCTTTGAGATTAAGAGAAAATTCAATAGAGGGGCATTCAGGTAGTTGCAGTTCTATTTTAAAATGGATGATGGTTACAAGCATATTTATTAAATTATTATTTTGATACAAATTAAACAATTCATCATTAATTTTATTTAAGAGGGGGAGGACAGACAATGAGTAATTTGAGGCTTAGGGATATCACATTTATATCATGATTTAGGAAGATTCAGGGATTATTGCTATAAGTGGAATATATCGGAGAGAGAAAAAGTTATAATTTGAAGCCTCTAGAACTCAGATGACAAGGGCCTTCCCTAGGATTTGGGAAGTGAACAAAAGTCAAAAGACCCTTTGTGGCCTCTGAACTTTTTACCTGGTGTCCCTGTGCCCTCTAACATGTGAAAGAACATTTAAAGGAAAACTTAGCCAAGGAGACATTGGATAAACTCCAAGTGCCAAAATCCAACATTGCCATGTCTTATATCACTTAAGAAAGTTTCTTTGAAGGAACACTGACAAATATAAATTTTCTCTCATCCTTCTAACCCAGCAAACTTCAAGTTTTAGACTATGCCCTTTTTATTTGGGGTAACAAATATGATGAGTTTTAATACTGCAATGCATGACTTTTTATTGTCATGTCCACGATATTTATTTATTTTAGATCCAATCAGTTGGCAGTGACTGTTCTCAGCATGGCTGACTAAAATTAAGAGTTCATGCAGTGTGTGTCTCTCCCACCCAGTCTAGTCTCTAGCATTCCTACTGTTACTTTTGAATTTTGATCTATCAAGAAAATTGCTTGGGTCTTTGCTTTCTCCATATTTAGAGAGTACAGATGAATACACAGTTGCAATTACTTTTGTGAACCAGTTTCTGTTGACAATGAAAAATACACTAAATTTTATGAGATTTTTACAGGTTGCTTTTGGAATAAAAATATGCTTTCAGTTATCATGAGAAATGGAACATCTTATCTTTTTTTTTACCTATTTTGTTTTAAAAACTAAAATAAGTTATAGCAGAGTTGAGAGTTCACCTCCATACTTCCCATTATACCAAGCTGCTCATATTTCATAGCATACCTGGATTTCAACAAAGTAACTGATGAAATACCCATTATATGTTTGAGGGCCAAAAAAAAAACAACAAGAGAGATCTGTGCATTTGATTAACTAGTTCAGTTAAGATTACTAAATGCTGAGTAAGATTGGCAACTGGTGAAAGGATGGTACTTTGAAAGGCAGATTGACCCCTAATGATTGGACTAATCCACACCTAATTGCTACAGCCCTGCATTATAAAATGTTTAGCCTCTGGTACCTCGAATCAGGACATGAATGGTGTACTGATCATGCTGACCTAGTGCATACATGAAATTAGAATTAGTTCCTCCACAGATGAGAGAATCAGAGTCCAAAATGCTCTATGCTGCCTGCAGTGATTGCCAGGAATAAACACAAACACATTTATTCATAAAACATGCACCATGCCCCCTGTGCTTGATGTGTAGTTCGGAAGGAGAAACTAAACATGAGTTTAGTTTGAACTCCCTTCAGACTCAATGTCAGACTTTGAATTTGCTGGTAGAGAAAAGGGAACTGACTGTATCCTGCAAGATACACTGATTTGAAAAGCCGAAGAGTGGTTATTATACTTTTTCATATTTCATGTTACCAGCATCTACTCAGTGAGGGTTCACAACTCTCATAAATCCTTATTTTCTTACAATAGAAAGTGAAGCTTAGTCATGTGCCTAAAACCACTTATAACCACCAGTAATAACAAGCAGTGGAGCCAAATTCAAACCCAGGTCTACCCTCTGCAGAAACTCTTACCACCTTCTACATTAGGCTACCTCGTTACCTCACGCAAACAGTATAGAGTCCCTGTTGTTCAGAAGCTCCAGCTTAGCCAGAAAATTCAGTCCAACTCTTAGGTCCTCAAACAATACCTACTTCCTATAATAATCCTGATTTTTAAAATCTGTCTTCTGACTGCCAGGCATTCCTGGAATAATCCTATGAAGCATTTTTGTCTTCACGTTTCTTCACAGTAACTGAATATCTAGTACTAACTCAAAATATATAATGGATAATTTTAAATGTATTGGGAGAAAGGGCTTGCTAGGTAAAGGAAATACTGTGTAAAGCAATAATTCTTCAGTGACTTATGTCTTTGTAAACTTAAACACTTAAATGATGGATTTCCTTTCATTAGAACATATCAATTTTATAACTATTTTTTATCACAGAGCCACTTTTAAACAATAACTTGAAAAGTTGAAGAGTGGTTACACTTTTTCAAACTTCCAATAAAGTACAAGTTTGGACTTAAACTACAAGCTTGAAAGGTCACATCCAGCAAAAATCTATTTATTAATTGCTTACTTTTGCAAAGCAGTTGACATTTGTAAAAACATTTTAATATGCACTCTCTTATTAAATCCTAACAACAACCCTTATAGGATTGGGGGCAGCTATTATTATCTCTCTGTTCTTCATAAGGAAACATTCTTCTATAATGTGAACCATTCTACAATGTGGTTTAAGAGGCAGAGCTAGTAGCCTAGAGTATAGGTGTTGAAATGTTTCTCCTGAAATCCAGGTCTATACTTTTATAGTCCTCCCTGCAGCAGTTGTGAAAATGTGGTTTTACCAGTATGTAGTGCTACTCAACTTAGATGCTAAGATTAGAGAGTCAATAATCAGTACTTCTAAGAATGTTCTCTATTAAATATATCTATATGGAGGAAGGGAGTGGTTTTCAGCAAGAGGCTACCAACAGGGTTTAGATTGACATGCAGCACTGCTAAGGACCAAATTATCTGTATCACCTGCACATGCCATGGTACCATGCCTCCACAACATACCTGTCATTGGTTCTATAGGCAGGGCTCTGTGTGTATCTTCTTCAAAATGCAGTTTCAGGCCATTCCATACAGAGACAGAAAGAAGTAATGAGCAATAGACACCTGGGCATGACAAGAGAAAGTAAGAAACATTTGAGAAATATAGTGGTCTGAATAATACAGAGAGTGACTTGGGAGTCAGTATATAGGGGCAATTAAATATTGTCTTCTTTTTATGTCCCTAAAAGCTACTGAGTACACATTGGAATGAATTATCAGGGTTCAGGGCACTTTCCAGTTAGGACAAAATATTTAAAGAGGCTTGGATTGTAATAATGGCCCTGCTTATGAATCCAATTGTATTAAAAAGGCTTTTATCCTTAAACAATGCTTCAATGGGGATGGAATTTATTATATCTAAGTAGAAAATAAACTTACTGGACTTTGAGAATTGTAATGAATCAAATAGCAAATAAAAAATAAGAAGTTGGGTTAGAGGTGTGTGAAAAAGAACTGTTATTGTGATTCATATTCAAATAGCTACTTATTTTTGCAATCATTTATTCCTAAAATTCAAATGCACATTGTAATTTTTAAAAATGTTTTCAAACACATTTTCCCAGCAATCCTGTGAAAAAGAAGGCATTTGAGGAACTTTTTAAATTGAATTAAACACTATGCATAATAATTGAATACTATGCATCCAGAAAAGTACCCAGATCATAAGGGTACATACAGCTTGAGAAGTTTTCATATTGTGAACACAGCTGTGTAAAGTGTGCCCAGATCAAAAAAGAGACTGTGGTTAACACCCCATAATACCCCACTGACCCCTCTTTCATGCCTTCCTCCCACCAAGGGAATCACTATTCTGACTTATCACAGGATAGATTTGCTTAGACACAGATTTTCAGTTTTCATTCTGAGGATAAAGAAATAAGGGTTTAGAAAGCTGCTATGCCTTCTCCATAGTCAAACAATTCTCTAGTCTTCCAGACCCAATTCTCCTCGTTTCCAGCCCTGTGCCCTGTATTCTCCAACACAGCTACATTTTCCTGTGGTTTCTTGGAAGTAAAGATAATTTTTGTATCCTATCTGCTGTTCATGTCCATTTAATATTGAGAGGCAGCTGCAATGATCAACCTGAATATGAATGTCCAAATATGACTCTTTACAAGAATATTCCAAGCAGCAAACACTTCCTATTGTTACCTGTCTACCCTTTGTGATAAATAATACTAATAATAAATACTGCAAAAATCAAAGGTCTTAACAATTTTCAGTCCTCATGTCACACAGCTAAATAATTATATCCAATTCATCTGAGAAATGCAACATATTGCTATTTTTTGGAATTCCAGTGAAAAGCTGCAATGTTATTTAAGTGAAGGAAATTTCCAAGCACATACTTACAAGAGAAACATAAAAACAATGTAATTCTGATAACTAGTGATAATGAAGTTAGCAGTCTCTATAAAGAAACTGTAAGGGCTGGGGATGTAGCTCAGTAGTACAGCACTTTCACAGCAAGTGTAAGAGGCCCTGGATTTAATTTCCAACACCGAAATTAAAAAAAGAAAAAGAAAAGGAAAAAGAAAAGGAAAGAAAAGAAAAAGGAAAGAAAGAAAAGGAAGGAAGGAAGGAAGGAAGGAAGGAAGGAAGGAAGGAAGGAAGGAAGGAAGGAATTGTGTATTTCTTCAAAAAAGTTAAAGCAAATGAACTTTCCACCTCTCTTCAACTTTCTCTAATTGACATTTAAATGAGTTTATATTATTCTCCACTTTCTCTTTAACTTCAGGAAAAAGAATTTGTCATTAACTGCTGACTTCCAGATACTACATATAGAATAAGTGTAGTTGAATAATTACTATGCTAAAACAAACAAACCAAAAAAAAAAAAAGTAGCAATTCTGATTCTGATTTCAGTATTTTTTTCCAGAGATGAGAATTTATATAAGGCATGGTTTAAAAAAAAAAAAAAAAAAAAAAGGAAAGAAATTGTGACTTTTCTGTCAACACATTTCATATAGCTGCAGATAACTAGCCTCAATAGTTTAAGACTATTAAGATTTGCAGAAAAAAAATCTTATCCTTAAAAAGGGAAGAAAAAGCTTCAACATCCTTTTTAACATTAGCATTTAAAAGCAACTAGAACATAAAAAAGTAAAACAACTTATAAATGAGGCAATGTAGGAACACCATTCTTACTACTGCACTGAATTATTCAAAAATATAATGAAATTCCAGGAAACATCAGATGCTGCAGGTACATGAAGATAATTTTGTTTTTATAATCAATTTCAGGCAGATAAATACTAGAATCCTTTTCAATTTCTCCCCTATGAAACTGAAGTGTCACTAAGATTTACAGCCCCCTCAAGTTCCCTTTTCAGAGGAACATTCATTTACATAAACAGATAATCCTAGATAAAAATTTCCATTAGACAAAGGTGAAATGGATCAATTTTCTCTGCCAAGACAAATCTTAAATCTTGAACAGATAGGGTCATTATTACACCAGCCCCATTTCAGAAATAATGTATTTTTAAAAAATCAGCCGATAGCAGCCATTTCCAGCTTTCCAATTATCTTTAAGAAAAGCTTATTCTGTGGACAATAAAGCACATTACTGCACAATATGATACAGTCCATAAAGATCACAATGTTTTATGAAAGGTTAAAGAAAGCTCAGCACATTTAGGGGAATGTCATAACCTGCAAAGTCTTTCAAGACTTAGCTAAAGCCGAGGGCATGCTGTGCAAAATAGTATGCGAGGCAATTCAGTCTTCCTCTTTCAGTATCAAAACAGTGAAGGAGAAAGCATATGCCAGGATAATTCTATTGTGATTCCTGGGATTCCTGCAGATAAGATGTAAAAGGAAATCAAATCAAAAGAAACACCTCCCCTCATTTTGAAAGCAGCCAAAATCATTCATATGAGAGTTACATGTTGACAACAAGGCAACTCTATTTTCTTGGTATCCAGTTGCCCACTTTCTTGTTTTCTCTTCAAGCAACTTTTTCCATGCTGTTTCATTAATATTAATAAAACTATAGAGAATTAAGAAAAGGTCTCAGTTCACCCCTCACTCCCAGTTCTTTGTTAAATGCTCTAGTAGTTTTAAATGAGCAAGGGATGTGTGCAATGATACTCACTGCTATAATTAAGTAAAGGAAGTCAAAAAACTCTCGGATGCCTGATGTAAAGTGGTTTCAATATAAAATTATGAGACTTAAAAAGCACCCTGTATCTTCTTCTGTACCAGTCAATAACTGCATGAAATATTTTCAGAGACTAAAGCCCCCTAATAAAATTGAGACCAGGAGAATTCACTCTACATGATTCTATAATCTCATGAAATTATAGTTGAAGTTAAATAAAAACTTAGAAGAAGCTTAAGCTAGTCACTGATACTATTCCACTGATACTTATCCAGGAATGGAGAAAATATCCGAATCACCCAAATAAGAGAAATGTTACAGAAAATCTATCCATAAAAACTTGGTTTTTAAATAAAATTCAATTTCTTTAAATCAAGCACAAACTTCTAGATCATGTAACTAAATTGTTTAGGAAATAAATTACCCTTAACATAATCATAATCAGATGCTTATGCTGTGTTTGAATACTTTATTTAGAGGAAACTCGGTAGATGCTAAGTCAAACATACTCAGCTTACTCTTCTAATAGAATAGATTACTTAAAAGAAGTAAGAAGTGAAGAGAAGAGGAGCAATTACTCTGTTCCATATTTCTGAAAGGCCAAAGTTCCTATGTGATGGGCCAAAATAGCAAAGGAGAAAGATTGTGGCCTCTCAGATGTCATTTGGATTATAGAGATTTACAGGTCAAAGAAACAGATGAGATTGGATTGCATGGTTCTAGGGCTAAGCCAGATAGATTGGATATGGAAAGGGAAATCTCTGCTGCTTATTAAGCATTCTCATACTAGAAAAAGGAAACTAAAACACCAGTACTTCCCCCTCTCAAACAATGTATATCCTGAGTTTCTTGCTAATGCTATTCCTTCCTTGCTTCCTTTACCTGTCTGAAAGAAAGGAACATCAGGAGAAAGTTTAAGAGAAATTTCCTCTCAATGTTCATGTAACTGGTGCATGCCCATGAGCAAAACACTTGATAAGAACAGAATAAAAGCCTTCAGTCATATAATGAGAAGAAAAAAAAAATAATTTTATACTTACAATTAACACCAGACTCTATAGGGGGCAACACCTAGAAAAGTACTTGGCAATGGAAGAAGAGATCTCAGGGGGCCAGGCAATGCTCTGAATAAAATGAGGAGAGAAATGTGTCTATTCCCGAGGGAAAATTAGATAGGGAAGGGGAGGGGACAGGCGAGGCCAGAGAATGACAGAGGCCATAAGGTGCATAACATGACTTGCCAAAGACTTCCAAATTTTTACTAAAATTCACAACAAACTCACCAAATGTTTGATATGAGTGAGTTTCACATAGAAACAAGTACCAAAATAATAAATTGAAGTGCAAACAGCAGAAAGTCACTTGGCAAAAGCAAGAACAGATCATAAGTCAATGGAATCCAAATTCTTCAGGAAGCTTAGAACTCTAAAGGGCAGTAGGATTCAAGGTTGGAGGTGATACTACTTTGCTCTCAAGGTTAAAGAGGTTCCAGGTTTTATTCTGGAACAAATTTTCTAACCTACTTTTTGATTTGCAAGGAATCTTTACACAAGTCAATAGGGAACATGAATGAGGAACTTGTGGCACTGCTTTACAAGCACACTTTTCTGAGTGTAAGTACACCTTAAATGTCATTTTAACTTTTTATGTGCATGTAAATAGCTATTATTTCAGTTGCTGGAATATTAGTCATAACATCTAATGATGTGGAGATTGTTGCCTTATAAAACTCACAGCTGGGTAGCTACATGGCTCAAGGCAAAAACCTATTTTAAAATCCATTGCTTTAGGAGGAGAATGTTTATTAAAACATATATCTATTAAAAATATATGATGCATCATTGGGCATTCTCTGTGTTGCAGTGCCAACCACAGTTTTTCCAACAAAGCTGTTTTGAGTTGATACCTGAAAACCTGGCAAGGTCCACAGCCTTATAATTTACCAGTCCATCAAAAAAATAAATAAATTCCAATAACCAGAAAGTAAATCATCAAAGGTGCCTGCACAGCAGCCCATAAACTCATGTTTACACAGGCTCCATGGGGGTAGATGTTGCTGTCAGTCAAATATTTCTAAGTTTGTAGGGAAGGGAATGTTCAAAAAAGGAATAAATGCTTGATCTTCTTGTAACAGAAGTTAAATGAATTAATAATAAAGATACAGTAGGTGGGGCTGATATTTGTAAAATATAGAATTGAGACAGGAAAAAAGGAAAGACTAGCAACTGGGATTACAAGTGCTGAATAAACATGTAGAGAGACTCTGAAGTTCACATTGTTAAGCTAAAATTTATCTTCAGTAGTTCTCATGTTATTTAAAATACGGGGAGAGAAGAACAAAAATTGATTACTTAATATTTGGTCTTGACCCAGTAGAAATCCATAGACATATGTTACACTGAATCCAAGTCCTTTAATTGTTTTTATTTTTCTTTTTGACACCCAACTTTGTACAATTATTTTGCCTTAATACTCTTTCAATCAGGGTAAGCAAAGAAAGGCACAGATAAAAAAATTGAAGAGGCATATGAAAATATTTTTCAACAAGATTAAAATATGAGGTTTAAAATAGGCTTATCTTTGACATTCAACTGTTCTAATTCTCTGTTTACCACCATCATGGGGATATAGATGCAAAAGGGTCAAGGCTGGGGAGTGATGTAATTAAGCAAATAACTTTTTTTAAGCCAATGGCATAGAACCTCTTAATCTCTCTTTCTGAAATCAGTTGGGAGCTCTGCTTGATGCTGATCTCACATTGCCTTTCCTTTTTCTACACTCTTTCAGTGGTCTTTAGCAAAACATGAGTGCAACTCCCAGCTCTCCACTTCAGTACTGAGGCTCTCTTTTCCCCAGCTTCCCAGGTGTGCTAACTGCCACTGGTTCATAGTTGAATTCCTCCTGAGGAATTGCCCTCAGCAGAAAGGAGCTGACTCACTTCAAATTAAGCAACAACTCTGAGGCAGGCCCCCATCTAGTACCTTGTCAATGTTGGGATACAAAGACCCAGTTCCTTTGCCTCAATTCAGCATATCTCTGAAGGGTTTTTTACCTTCAGAACTTAATGTGGGATCAGCCTAACTGTACCACATTTCAACTTCTCCTTCTGCCCAATCCTTTTTTCCAAACAGGTGTTGTTCTGGAAAACTCCAATAAATTTCCTGCATGAAAATCTCCAGCTCAGAATCTGACCTACAAGAGCTTCCTTCTTAGAACAAAACTAAACTGAAACCTAGAGAGGAAAAGCCTCATTGAGAGCCAACCATGGACAGTTTTTGTGCAGGGCCCCTCCCTATTGCTCTACCTAGGAGACACCGGGTTGCTTATAGACACCTACCTTTATCAAGAATCAGAAATTATATTGATCTTTATAGAAAAGTAGAACTGGAGAAAGGAGAAGTGGAATAATTCAATAAAACAGCAAATGATTCAACACTATCTCATTCAATACTCAATGACTTTCCTGAGGCAATCTTGGCCATATTCCTGGAGCAGAAAAAGGAAACAGAGCTGAAACTGCATAATTTATGTGTTTTCCCAACAGGAAATAGACCAATTCTAACCAATTTGCACCTCAATAAATCAGTAACCCCCTTGAATGAACCTGTCTGCTGTGGACCACCTGGAACCTCCCAGTGATTAGAAATTCCAAGCCTTTCTTACCTCCAAGTTTTGCAATATCCAGATTACCTTCACTCACCAAGTCTTTTCTCCAACCACCAGATTGTAGTAGGTAATACTATTCTCCTATCCTTAGAGTTCACTCAGATTTGTTTGGGAGAAGAATAAATGTTCAAAATGTAGAGTTTCTACTTTGGTAGCCATGGTATATTAATTTCCCAATGGTGCTATACCAAATTACTACATAGTGGCTTAAAACCATGCAAACTTATATTAAAATTTTGTGGTTCAAGAATCTGAAATGTGACTTAAGGCTAAAATCAAGATGTTGGTAGGACTGCATTCTTTCTAGAGGCTCTAGGAAAGATTCCATTTTCTTATCTTTTCTGTATTCTAGTGACTTTCCACATTCACTGGCTCATGACTCCATAATCCTTCATTAAAGCCATCAGTGTAACAACTTCAAATATCTCTCTGCCTTGTCACCATTTTCTTACTCTGACTTTTCTGCCTTCCTTCCATAAGATCTTGTGCGTATACTGGACCCATTTAATAATCCAGGATAATCCACCATCTCAAATCCCTTAATGTAATCACAGCTGTAAGATTTCTTTTGCCATGTAAATTAAAGTCAGTTACCAAGCATTAAACATGGACATCTTTGGTATGACCATTTTTCAACCTACCTTATATAGCTATTCATTTTTTCCAAGGAAATGAAAAGTAATTATCTAAATTCTCCAGGAGAACTAGTTCTAAAGTTCAGGTCACATAGTCCCACCTCATAAATACTGGTTTAGGCTCTTCTCCCCAATGCTGCAGCTGCATAATCAAACATCAGTGTGCTAATAGAAACTCATCCATTCAGTTCCCTGGATTCTGCTAACTCAGCTGGGAGCCTACGCATTTAGTGAAGCTTTCTTTGTGGAAATCCTCTACCAAGTTTACAGGGTTAGAGCGCTAAGATCACAATATGCTTTGGAACAGGGGTAGTGGCGGGGAGAAATTTTGTGGCTGAAAGTACAGTAAAAAAAATCTTCATGCATAATTCAAAAATCAAGGCAGGCTGGGGATATAGCTCAGTTGGTAGAGTGCTTGCCTCACAAGCATAAGGCCCTGGGTTCAGTCCCCAGCACCACCACAAAAAAAAATCAAGACAAATGAAGTTGTGAAATATGATCATGATATGCACGGCCCTTAAGGAACCTATCTGATGAATTCTTTCTCAGTGAAAAAAACTAAGGAGCAGAAACATTGTCAAGAAAGATGGTCAAGTCCTTACTTTCTGTTGCAGGGATGATATAAAGGAAAGGCATTAAGAAAGGAAAGAAAGAAGGAAAGGAGGGAGGGAAGAAAAAAATTAAAATGATTTGGGCATCCATCTTATACTCCACTTACATGAGTCACATTGCTGCACCTTATACTATATCATCCTTAAAAATATTATAACCTGAGTGATATAGGGATATTGACCTAATTTTTTTATACCAGGAAAGCAAAGTTCCAAGAGGCCTGGTATATCCACTGAAGTTCAGATCAGCTCTTAATTAGCAAAGATAAAGGTGAAAAGGGCTTTAAATCATGTATAATTGAAAACCCTGATTAAAATAAAACTAATCTAAAATGTGGTGCCAAATAAATTTATATATAAACATTTTCTTGTAATTATATCTAATATTTAGGAACACATTTACCACTCTACAGATGTCCAAAAATGTAAAAATAACCCTAGTGCAACTCATTAGGAACACTAAACATCATATGTGTCACTTGATGAGAAACTGCTAAAAGCTTGCTAATAAATAGTCTCATTTCTATTTGCTCTCTAGTTAATCTCTTATTTTTTAAATGTTAGAACTAAGGCAAAGTAGTTGTCTCAGTGTTTCAGACTTCCTTTTCTTTCTCTTTCTCACTTATTCAACTTATCTTTTAGTCTTGAATCCACAATCCTCTTAATTCCTCTTTGAAGGCCCATTTGTTTAGGGATGGATCCCAGAACTGACCTGATTGTTGAGGTAGTGTGGTCTGATGGGTTCCAGCCAGCTATAAGCAATGAAAGCCTTCAGAGATCTGTATGTTTACATTTATTTAAGATAACTTTTATATTTTATGCACTTAAAATGCACATTCTATTACTCCAGAAAACAGAAAACACAAGCCTAACTAAGCATGACCATGGCTAAAAAGCTAGGATGTGACTTTAGCTTTCCAGGATTCCATTGACTCTTCTGCTTATTGTTCACACAGGACTCACAGAAATGTGTGCTCAAAAGTTGGCTTAAAGCCATATATGAACACAGCATTGCTTTGAATTATACTACAAAATAGAACCTGAAAGTTGTACATGAAGTGAATTTTCATTAAAAGAATCACAAGTTGACATTAGTTTAAAGATAGTTACAGAAATGTGTTCCACAAGTCCCCAAAATAAGCTTCCCTCCATCCTATCATATATGTGTACTATGTGTATATAAGTACTATACACACACACACACACACACACACACACACATGCACGCACACATACACCTGGCTGACTTTTTTCATCACTTCATCAGGCAAGTCTACACAAACCCTCTAAACTAGGTTTAACCTTCCTTATTCTTTCATCTCTGTAGTTCTTACCACTGTTATAAATTGACTAATCATTTGTTAACAGTATAGAATAATGTTTATTTAGGTTTGGATTCTGGAGCCAATCTTCCTACATTCAGTTATTAACTCTGTAACTAGTTGTGATATTTCAAGCAAGTCCCTTGACCTTTCTGTGCCTCTTCTCATCTGAATAAAAAGATCAGAGTGCCCTCTTTATAGGATTGTTGAGTGAAATAACACATGTAAAGCATTTGGGGAAATGTCTGGCATGTGGAAAGTCCTATACAAATATTTTCTATTACAGTTGTTGTCCCTTTTCTGTGGCTTCATTTTCCAGTTTCAGTTCCCTACAGTCAACTGCAATCTGAAAATACTCGTTAGAAAGTTCCAGAAATAAACAATTCATAAATTTTGAATTGAATTCCATTTTGAGCAATGTGATGAAATCTTGTGGCATCCTCCCTGGGACACAAATCATACCCTTGTCCAGCATATCCACAATGTATATGCTACTAGTCTATTCGCCTCTTAGTAGTAACCTCAGTTATGATACTGACTGTCATGGTATCACAGAGCCTGTGTTCAAGTAATCTTTATTTTACTTAAGGATTCCAAAACACAAGAGTAGTGATGCAAAGGAAATACCAGAGTGTAAAATATGAAAAGACAGATTAACTATGGTACTATGTTATAACACTTCAGGGTATACAGGGGAAAAAAACCATAGTCTATACATATAGAGCTCATTACTATTCACAGTTTCAGGCATCCATTGCAGGTCATGGTAAGGAGGAATTACCGTACTCCAATCTTTACACTTCTGAAAAATCTCAACAAACTTTAAAAATTTTAGCTTATCAAAATTTATAAAATCAGACCCAATTTTTCTTCTAAAACATCTTTCATTGCTCACAACATCCCTGGTAGTTACTAGTAGATACTTTACAGGGCAATGAGGATACAATAATAATTGAATATAAGATCTGAATTTTGCCCACATGAAGAATTTGGCCACGTTATGAAGTGGCCAAAGCAGGTCGAAAGAAGTAGTTTATACAAGGCTATACAGACAGTGAAAAGTAAAACTCTAACTAAAAATCTCCTCTTCTGACTTTAATACAATACTTGCTTTCACCATTTCAGATTGGAATTTAGGAATGGAGATGATTGTTCACACCTAATACAAAGGGGAAAGCCTGATAATCAACAAAACCTTTTTTTTTTTATTTTTTAAAGTCTTCATTTTGATTCATTGTACACATATGTGGTACAAATTTTAATTTCTATGGTTGTGCATGATGTACATTCATACCATTCTTGTTAATCATACATGTACATAGGGTAATAATATCTGTCTCATTCCACCATTTTTCATACCCCCACCCCCTCCCCCTCTCATTTCCCTCTACATAATCTAAAGTTCCTCCATTCTTCTCTCACCCCACCCCCACCCCAACCCGATTCTATATCATCATCCACTTATCAGGGAAAACATTTTGCCTTTGTTTTTTGGGGATTGGCTTCTTTCACTTAGCATGAAAATCTCCAATTCCATCCATTTATCCGCAAATGCCATAACATATACAGTAACACAGCCACATCAATGTTTATAGTAGCTAAATTCACAATAGCCAGACTGTGGAACCAACCTAGATGTCCTTCAACAGATGAATGAATAAAGAAGCTGTGGTATATATATACACAATGGAATACTACTCAGCCATAAAGAAGAACAAAATCTTTTTTAACCCATCAAGAGAGCTGAAAGTATAAATAAAACAAAACTAACCTTACATCTATATAGGTATGATCTTGTTTTAGGAGAGAAACCAATACACACATCGAGATGGTCAAGTGGTAAAAGACAGAACATAACCAGAGAGGGGAAAAGAAGAAACAACTTGAATCTTAAAGGACTATTTGTACCTATGTGTGGACTGGCTTGACATGTTGGAGTTCCAAGGAAGCTGATCGACATAGTGAGGTTATTTCCAAATGTCAACCCTTCACTATTGGCCTTAACCACACTGAAGATTAAGAGCAAGTAGGAAGTCTGAGAGCTATATCCCTGAAGTTTGTGAGGACTTTCATAAGTGCAAGGCAGCATCCCAATGAAGCCTGGAATCAGAGCAGAAAAACTGAATGAAATCTGTCTGTGAAAGTCTGGACCTTTACCTAGGCATTACAACTGCAACTGAAGCCAGAAGTAACACAAAAAAACTGAGAGGTATTCCTCAAGGCACTGTAAAGTTTCATTAAATGCAAGGCACTGTGAGCTAAATGACTGAAAGGAGAGCATCATCAAGAAGAGAGACTTCCTAGAATTAATAAAGTCAGGAACAGGAAAGTAATAAGAACTCCCTAGCAACCAAAACATGCTGGAGTCATAAAGAGATCTCTGAACATTATGTTAAGTGAAATAAGCCAAATTCAGAAGGTCAAGGATCATGTTTTCTTCTCACTAGAGAAGGAAAAAGGAAATGAAAGGTGGGAGTGGGGATCTCATGAAAATAAAAGGGAGATCAGTAGAATATTGGAAAGGTATCAGAGGGAAGGAGGAAGGGAGGGAAGGGGAAACACTGGGGAATATTGGCCAAATTCTTATATTGTGTACAGGTACAGATATGTTACAACAAATCCCACTAATGTGCATAACTATAATGCACCAAATTTTAAAATGTGAAAATAAAAAATGGTCTCTGAGATCTTGCCAATAATTAGATCAAAAGCCCCAATGATGTAAGAAAGTCCTTAATCTGCCCTCAAAACACTTAAGTCAGTGGTGAATTAATCTAATTAAGCCTGAAACAATAATCATGAACCGCAAGTATACATCATATTCCCTCAAATTTTGCAAAGAAAGATCTGACAAAAGAAAGGGTATGTCTTTTCTGGGATAAATATTAATTATTTTTTCTATTTTTTTTAAGCTTACAGTGTCTAACATAAGATAGAAAATTATGAGACACATAAACAGAAAATGGGAGCAATAATCAAATGAGAGAACAGTAAATAGAATCAGACTCTAGAGAGCCTAGATATTAGAATTACCAGGAAATAATTTAGCATAACTTTGACAATAAATATGTCAAATACTTCAGTAGAAAAGGTGGACAAAATGCAGGAATTATCAAAGAATTTCAGAAGAAAAAGGAGATTATAAAAAATAACTAAATTGTCAGAAATGAAAAATACAGTATAAGTAACAAAGGATATATGTTACGAGTGCATCAGAAGTCTATTAGCAACAGAAAAAAAATCAGTAGCAAACTTGAAGACACTTCAATTATCTAAACTGAAACTAAAAGGGAATAAAGGGGAAAAATTGGAAAGAAGAGTCCATGGTCTGTTGAAAAATAATAAACAGCCTAATAAACATTTAATTGCCTCCATGATGGATAGAAAATGGGTCAGAAGAAATATCAAAAAATATTATGGTCAAGAGTTTCAAAACTTGTTAAAAAAAACAAAACCTCAAGCCTCAAAATCAGAAATTGTAATACCCCCAAAAGAAAATCAATATGTGCACATGTGCACACACATACACAAGAAAAAAAACATAGCTAGTATGCCATAGTCAAACTGTTGAGAGCCAAAGATGGCACAAAAATATTAAAAGTAGTCAGGGAAATAAGAAACAGAATGTGTAAGGAAACAATAATACTGAGGTTTGGATGTGAGGTATCCCCCAAAAGCTCCTGTGTTAATGGAACATTCAGAAGTGAAATGATTGGTTTATAAGAGCTTTCAACCATCTACACTGACTGGCTGGTAACTGTAGGCAGGTCAAACATGGCTGGAGGAAATGGATCACTGGGGTTGTTCCCTAAAAGGATTCGTCTTCCTTCTGGCCCCTTCCCCTCTTTCTCTGCCTCCTGGCAACCATGAGGTCAGCAGCTTTCCTCTGCCATGCCCTCTTGCCATGAAGTTCTGCCTTACCTTGGGCCCAGACTAATGGACCTAGCCTAGTATGAATGGAACCTCTAAAACTTTCCCTCCTGTAAGTAGTTGTTGTCAGGTATTTTGGTCATAGCAACAAAAAGCTGACAAAAACAGTAAGAATTATATCTTATTTCACATGAAAGAAAATTAAAAGGCTAGCCAAAAATGGAATGACCTCTTTAAAGAGCTGAAAGAAACAAAAGATAGATTCTAAATAGAATTATAGGGATTCAACATAGAGATGGGGGTTGATAAACTTGAACTGATGTTCCAGAAAGCTGCCTGATCTGGATTACATTGAGTACAGGCTGGAATATAAAATCAAGACTAATCATTCTGATTCATTAAGCCAGGAAAATTCATTTGTAGTCTTAAAGAAATTGTCAACAACTATCCAACTATCCAACTTTGTATGCATGTTTTAAGCCAGTTACTATTGGGCAGAGAGAGATTAAAAGCCACAATTATGCTACTTTGAATGAGACTGTGACCCTGATATGAAGACTATAAAAGCAAACAGACCTGGATCTGTCACCACTCATTGAATGAGAGAAAGTAACAGAGAAAGTAAAATTTCACATGCCAGATTTAAAAACAACAAAAAAGATGGAGTTTCAAAAGAGAACTCTAATGAAGAAATCAGTTGCAGAGAAATCAAAGAACCAACTGATTACTAGAGGTGGGGGCTGGTAAAGGAGAAGGAGGTTTGGTTTAGTGACAGGATAGTGATATCTTTGATGTCTTTAATATGAGTGGAAAATATAAGAAGAACAGATACCTGTATAAAATTTAGTCAAAAGAATGGAATGGGAATTAAGGGATTTAAATGGATATAATGCAAATTTTATACATATATACATATATATAAAATACACATACTCACACAAACACTTAGTTTTATAATTTTCCTAAGGAATTCCCTTAACACTATTTTAGATCTGTTTTCTTTTGTATAGTTGTGATAATGTAGAGACTCTGGACTATCATAAAAGAATGTTTATGTACATTTTAGTTAGTCATGTGTGAATAAGCAAGCTTTACAAATTAAAAGATAGGCAAAATATTTGTATTATATATAGGTATATAAATTCAGTTTTGGAAATGCTTATTGCAGATGGAAATCATTATTATTGAGACCATTAATATATTATGTGTAATCCCTCACAAAACCTAGCTAATGTAATAAACTGGCTTTTCTGTGATAGTCTCACTTTTATTTTTTTTTCCTTATTCCTTCTGCCTCCTAATATTGAGCAGCATGAGCTTGTCTTCAAATGCTATTTTGGACCATCCCTGAGGTATACAACAGCCCCTTTGTTCTCTTTCAGCCTATATTTGTAATTGTTGTTTGTCTTTGCAGCTCTAGGGATTGAACCCAGGGCCTTGCACATTCTTGGCAAGCACTTCACTACTATATCTCCAGCTAAATTCCTAGCCCTGTAATTGTTCATTCTCTATGAAAGAAAACCAGGTGCAGTGGTACATGCCTATAATTCTAGCTACTCAGGAGGCTGAGGCAGGATGATTCTGAGTTCAAGACCAGCCTAGGCAATACAGAAAGACCCTGTCTCCAAATATATATATATATATATATATATATATATATATATATATATGAAATTTATATTGGGGCACATATCTGCTACTTCTAAATTTTGTATGTGTGAGCACATTTCCCTACTTTTTCCTACTTTTTAATAACTACTGGTAATAAGGTAATTGTCCAAAATAGGGACGAGGCTGGAAAAGTAGCTCAGTGATAGAGTGCTTGCCTAGCATGTTCAAGGACCTGGATTCAATCTTCAACATTGAAAAATAATAAAAATAAAGACTCAAAATATGAACAAGAAAAATGTGGGACATAGGCCAGTGGTAGAGCATGAGGCCTGGTATTTAATCTTTAGCAAAAAAAAAAAAAAGACGAGGAAAAGGAAAAAAAAAAGAAATTACAGAGCTATTTATAATAACATACATATCTGGTAAATAAAGGTGTATCTATATAATAAGATTACTGAATAATCAGGGAATGGGTTGTGGTTCAATGGTAGAGTTCTTGCCTAGCGCCCTTGAGGCTCTGGGTTCAATCCTCAGCACCACATAAAAAATGAAATAAAAGGTACGTGTCCACCTACAACTAAAAAATTTTTTTTAGTTAAAATAATAATTATTATCAATGTTCTTGGAAATGCTGCAGCTATGCCCAGCTGAGAAGAGGAGAAGCATGTACAGCAGTTTTGTAGTTAAGATTGGGCTTTGGAGTCACATGTGGATGTAAGTACAGTATTACCCTCTTTAATCTTTGATTTGTGGCTTTAGGTACATGCTGCCACTGCAATCTAAAAATATTGGGCTGGAGATATAGCTCAGTTGGTAGAGTGCTTGCCTCATAAGTACAAGGCCCTGGGTTCAATCCCAGCACTGCAAAAAAATAAAATAAAATAAAAATGTAAGTGGAAATTTCATAAACAAACAATTCCTAAGTTTTAAGTTTCAAAATAAATAAGTAGAATTAGGGCTGAAGTTGTAGCTCAGTGATAGAGCACTTGCCTAGCATATGTGAGGCACTGGATTTGATTCTCAGCACCACATATAAATAAATAAAATAAAGGTCCATCAACAACAACAAATAAATAAGTAAATAGAAATAAAGGTATTTTTACGCCATACAAAAAAAAATGACAAATACATTTTAGATCCCTCCCAAGAAAAACAGAATTTATTTCTAGCAGACCTATACAGCAATAAATACTATGAGAAATTCTTTAACCTTGCAAAGAGATTATATTGAATGAATGCTGAATTCTACAGAAAGGAATAAAAAGCACAAGAAGAAATTGTTTTGTTTAAATCGTGTATGACCTCTTGATTCAGTTTAGGTAGGTCATATATCTAGAAATTTGCAAATGTCTTCAATATTTCTATTTTATTGCAGTATGAATTTTCAAAATAGTTTCTAATTATCTTCTGTATTTCAGTTGTGTCCATTGTAATATTTCCTTTTTCATTATGTATTTGAGTTTTCTCTCTTTTTCTCTTCATCAGTGTGGCTAGGAGTTTATCAATTTTATTGATTTGTTTTTAAAGAACAAACTTTTTGTTTCATCAATTTTTTAATTGTTTCTTTTGTTTCAATTTCATTGATTTTCAGCTCTGATTTTAATTATTTCCTGTCTACTACTGTTTTGGTGTTGATTTGTTCTTTTTCTAGGGCTTTGAGATGTAGTGTTAGGTCATTTATGTGTTGACTTTTTATTCTTTTAATAAATGAGCTCAATGAAATTAACTTTCCTCTAAACAGAACAATTTCAAGTAATGAAATAGAAAATGCCATCAAAGTCTATGAATTAAGAAAAGTCTGGGACCAGACAGCTTATCAGCTGAGTTCTACAAGACCTTCAAAGAGGAATTAACATCAATACTCCTCAAATTATTTCATGAACTATAAAAGGAGGGAACTCTTCCAAATTCATTCTGTGAGCCTAAAGTCACCCTGATACAAAACCAGACAAAGACACATTAAGGAAAGAGAACTTCACACCAATATTCTTGATGAACACAGATGAAAAATTCCCAATAAAATTCTGGCAAATTGCATAAAAAACATATTAAAAAGATAGTGCACCATGATCAAGTGGGGTTCATCCCAGGGATGCAGGGCTGGTTCAACATATGGAAATCAATAAACATAATTCATCATATCAACAGACTTAAAAGACAAGAATCATATGATCATCTCAATAGATGCAAAAAAAGCATTTGACAAAATATGGCACCTCTTCATGTTCAAAACACTAGAGTAAATAGGAATAGTAGGAACATACCTCAACATTGTAAAAGCCAAATGTGCTAAACCCAAGGCCAACATAATTCTAAACATAGAAAAATTGAAAGCATTCCCTCTAAAACCAGGAACAAGACAGGGCCTTCTTATATTACTTCTATTCAACATTGTCTTTGAAACTCTAGCCAGAGCAGTAAGACAGAAGAAAGATATTAAAGGTATACAAACAGGTAAAGAAGAACTCATACTATCACTATATGTCAATGACATGATTCTATGTTTAGAAGATCCAAAAAAATTCCACCAAATAACTTAGAGAACTAATAAATGAATTCAGCAAGATAGCAGGATATAAAATCAATACCCATAAATCAAACACACTCCTTTACATCAGTAATGAATCCACTGAAAGATAAATAAAGAAAACTACCCCATTCACAGTAGCTTCAAAACAAAATAAAATACTTGGGAATCAACCTAACAAAAGAGGTGAAAGACCTCTACAAAGAAAACTACAGAACACTAAAGAAAGAAATTGAAGATGACCTTAGAAGATGGAAAGATCTCCCACCCTCTTAGATAGACAGAATATTCTCAAAATGGCCATACTACCAAAAGTGTTATACAAATTTAATGCAATTCCTATTAAAAACCCAATGATATTCTTAATAGAACTACAAAAAGCAATCATGAAATTCATTTGGAAAAAATAAGAGACCCAGAATAGCCAAAACAATCCTTAGCAAGAAAAGTGATGCAAAAGGCATCACAATACCAGACCCAAAACTATACTATAGAGCTATAGCAATAAAATGGTATTGGCACCAAAACAGACACATAGATCAATTGTACAAAATAGAAGATACAGAGACAAACTCACATAAATATAGATATTGCATACTAGACAAATGTGCCAAAAACATTTCCAGGAGAAAAGATAACCTATTTAACAAATTGTGCTGGGAAAAATGGAAAGTCACATGTAACAAAATGTTAAACATTTATCTCTCACCTGCACAAACATCAACTCAAAGTGGATCAAAGACTTAGGCACTAGAAAAGAGACTGCACTTAACAGAAGACAAAGTAGGCCCAAATTTTCATCATGTCAGCCTAGGATCTGAATTAACCTGACCCCTAAAGCACAAGAAGTTAAACCAAGTATCAACAAATATGATGGATTCAAACTGAAAATCTTCTTCTCAGCAAGAAACAATCAATAATGTGAAGAGAGAGACTACAGACTGGGAGAAAATGTTTACCATAATGTACCTCAGACAAAGCATTAATCTCTAGGATATTTAAAGAACTCAAAAAACACCAAAAAAATCAATAACCCAGTCAATAAATGGGCTAAAGAACTGAACAGACACTTCACAGAAGATAAACAATTGATCAACAAACATATGAAAAAGTGTTCAACATCTTTAGCAATTAGAAAAATACAAATCAAAATGACTCTAAGATTTTACCTCAATCCAATCAGAATGGCAATCATCAAGAATACAAGTAACAATAAATGTTGTCAAGGATATGGGGGAAAAGGCACACTTAGTGCTGGTAGGAATGCAAAATGGTGCAACCACTATGGAAAGTATTACGCAGTTTCCTCAGAAAACTTGTAATGGAACCATCATTTGACCCAGCTATCCCACTCCTCTGTTTATACCCAAGGGACTTAAAATCAGCATACTACAGTAACACAACCACATCAATGTTTACAGCAGCTCAACTCACAATAGCTAAACTATGGAACCAACCTAGGGATGCTTAAACAAATGAATGGATAAAGAAAATGTGATATATATATATATATATATATATATATATATACACACA
>JAJEJO010002729.1:84560-115366 GCA_020662805.1 Glaucomys volans | reverse complement strand
ATATATATATATATATATATATATATATACACACACACACACACACACACACACACACAATGGAATATTACTCAGCTTTAAAGAAGAATGAAATTGTGGCATTTGCTGGTAAATGGATAGAGCTAGATAATATCATGCTAAGCCAAATAAGCCAAACTCAAAAACCCAAATGCCAAATGTCTTCTCTAATATGTGGAGAGAATAGAATAGAATAGAATAGAATAGAATAGAATTCCCTAGCGCCGCCCCCCTCGCCCTTCACAATAAGGGCGGGGGGGGGGGCTAGGGAAGAATAGTTACTTTATATTAGGTAGAGGGGAGTGAAGAAGGGTATGGGAGTAGGAAGGACAATAGAGTGAAACAGACATTATTACCTCATGTACATATATAACTGCATGACCAATGTGATCCTCCAATATTTATAATCAGAAAAATGAGAAATTATACTTCATTTATGTATGATTTATCAAAATGCATAAATACATTCTACTGTCATGTATAACTAATTATAACAAATTAAAATTTTAATAAAAAAGAAAGGAAAAAAAGAAGAAATAAATACTTGAGTAGTTATGAAACATTGCTTTTTAAATTCTTCGCAAGATTATTGCCTGGTGGAGCTCAGGCCTTCCTGCACCATTGGGTGCAGCATCTCCAGCAGAGAGCACTGGCCTACTGTTGCTTAAGTCCCCAGCGAGGAGCACAGGCCTGCACCCTCAGAGCTCCAGCTCTGGGCGTGCAGGTCTGTGGCTCAAGTCCCCAGAGCAGAGCTCAGGACTTCCGGTGCCATTGGGTATAACATCTCCAGCAGAGAGCACCGGTCTGCTGTGCCATCAGGCCCATGGCATAAATCCCCAGTGGAGGAACATAGGCCTGCTGTTCCTTGAGTCCCCAGCGTGGAGCTCAGGCCTGCCTGAGCCATCAAGCCCAGTGTCTCCAGCACTGAGCACAGGTCTGCCCCCCCCACCTCGGTCTAGTGCCCAGGCCCACACTCTGGCCCAGAGGCTAGCCCCTGGGTCGCGATTTACCATCTATCAACACTGGGTCACCTTTGTCCACAGCATTGATTATTCCCAACCTGGGGTAGTGGGACAGCACCCTTCTTGGGTCACCGCTTGATCAAGCACCTCTCAGGCATTAGGCCATTGAAAAATAGGAGGTTTGAACAGTACGGAAAATTTTATTGCAGAATGTTTTTTAAATTAGTTGTATTACTAGGATTATTTTTATTACACCCACTATATTCCTACCTTTTTTTTTATTAGAATTCTTATCACTCTATCTTCCTCTTATATATCCACTTCCTTGGAGAATCTCTTTTTTCTCAAGTGAACAACCTATTTCTTTTAATTCCACTTCCACTATTCCTACGACAGAGTATATCTATACACTAACTTCTTTTCTCATTAATATTATGTCCTATACCCCTCTTCATCCATTCTGTCCAACATTAGAAATTATAGACTTTATTGCAAACTTATTGGTAATGCTGTAAATAATAATTTGAACTCATCTCTGTTTATTAAGACAACACTATTAATAACTTAATAGGGATGATTTAGATTAAGGACACATATTGTTTATATGGTGTGCTGCTAATATTGATCTCTCACTTCGAGGTGAGGTATTGGAAATCAGCAGGAACACTGTGAGTCTTTAAGGGGAACCTGCAATACCTAGGATTCACACTACTAGAGGAGAAGATACACTAACAACATGAGAAAATATGAGAAGAAAGTGTACCAAACAAACCTAGAAACTGTAACAAAAGAACCCAATAACAACATGGCAGAAGCAATGTCAGAAAGGGAATTCAGAATGTACATAATTAAAATGATCAGAAAAGTGAACAATGAGACAAGAGAGGAAATGCAGGCAATGCTAAAGGAACAACTGCAGGAAGCACAAGATCATTTCAATAAAGAGACAGAGATTCTGAAAAAACAAACAGAAATCCTTGAAATGAAGGAAACAATAACCAGATCAAAAACTCATTAGAAAGCTTAACCAACAGATTAGAGCACTTGGAAGACAGAACCTCAGACAATGAAGACAAAATATTTAATCTTGAAAACAAACTCAACCAAACAGAGAAGATGGTAAGGAATCATGAACAGAACCACCAAGAATTATGGGACATCATGAAAAGACCAAATTTAAGAGTTATTGGGATTGAGGAAGGCACAGAGATACAAACCAAAGGAATGAATAATCTATTCAATGACATAATATCAGAAAATTTCCCACATCTGATGAATGAAATGGAAAATCAAATACAAGAGACTTATAGGACACCAAATGCACAAAATCACAACAGGTCCACACCAAGGTACATTATAATAAAAATACCTAATGTACAAAATAAAGATAGAATTTTAAAGGCTGCAAGAGAAAAGCATCAGATTATATACAGGGGGAAAACAATACATATATCAGCAGATTTCTCAGCCCAGACCCTAAAAGCAAGAAGGGCTTGGAAGCACATATTTCAAGTTCTGAAAGAAAATGGAGGCCAAACAAGAATCTTATACCCAGCAAAACTTACCTTCAGATTTGAAGATGAAATAAAGTCCTTCCATGATAAACACAAGTTAAAAGAATTCATAAATAGAAAGCCTGCCCTACAGAAAATTCTCAGCAAAATATTCCAAGAGGAATAAATGAGGAAGAAATGAACAACAACAATGTAAGTCAGCAAAGGGAAGAATTACCCTAAAGGAACAGCCAATTAAAGAAGAAACCAAGTTAGATTAATAGCAAAAATAACTTAAAATGACTGGGAATACAAGTCATATCTCAATAATAACCTTGAATGGTAATGGCCTAAACTCATCAAGCAAAAGTCATAAAATGGCAGATTGGATTAAAAAGAAAGACCCAACAATATGCTGCCTTCAAGAGACTCATCTCATAGAAAAATATGCCCACAGACTAAAGGTGAAAGGTTGGGAAAAAACATACCATGCACATGGACTCAGTAAAAAAGCAGGGGTTTCCATCTTCATTTCAGATAAAGCAGACTTCAAGCCAAAGTTAGTCAGAAGGGATAAAGAAGGACATTTCATACTGCTTAAGGGAAGCATAAATCAGCAAGCCATAACAATTCTAAATATTTATGGTGTGTCCATGTACATCAATCAGATCCTTCTCAATTCCAGGAACCAAATAGACCAAAGTACAATAATACTGGGGGACTTTAACACTCCTCTCTCACTACTGGACAGATCTTCCAAGCAAAAATTGAACAAAGAAATCATAGAACTCAATAACGCAATCGTTAATTTAGATTTAACAGACATATATAGAATATTCCATCCATCAAAAAGCAAATATACTTTCTTCTCAGCAGCTCATGGATCCTTCTCTAAAATAGAACATATGTTATGCCACAAAGCTACTCTTAGCAAATACAAAAACATAGAGATACTACCTTGTATTCTATCATATCATAATGGAATGAAATTAGAAATCAATGATAAAGTAAAAAACAGGAACTACTCCAACACCTGGAGATTAAATAATATGCTATTGAATGATGCATGGATAACAGAAGACATTAGGGGGGAAATAAAAAAATTCTTAGAGGTCAATGAGAACAAAGATACAACATATCAAAATCTCTGGGATACTATGAAAGCAGTGCTAAGAGGAAAACTCATTGCATGGAGTGCATTCAATAAAAGAATGAAAAGTGAACAAATGAATGACCTCACATTACAGCTCAAAGTCCTAGAAAAAGAGGAATGGTTCATCACCAAAAGTAGTAGAAGACAGAAAATAATTAAAATCAGAGCAGAAATCAAGGAAATTGAAACAAAAGAAACAATTCAAAAAATTGACAAAACAAAAACTTGGTTCTTTGAAAAAATAAAGAAAATTGATAAACCCTTAGCCACACTAACAAAGAGAAGGAAAGAGAAAACTCGAATTACTAAAAGTCATGATGAAAATGGAAATATCACAACAGACACTATTGAAATACAAAACATAATTGGGAGCTATTTTGAAAATTTATACTCCAACAAAATAGAAAATCTTGAAGACATCAACAGGTCCTAGAGGCATATGAGCCACCCAAACTGAATCTGGAGGACATACACAATTTAAATTGATCAATTTCAAGCAATGAAATAGAAGAAGCCATCAAAAGCCTACCAACAAAGAAAAGTCCAGGACCAGACAGATTCACAGCTGAGTTCTACAAGACCTTCAAAGAAGAGCTCATTCCAATATTCCTCAAAGTATTCCATGAAATAGAGGAGGAGGGAACCCTTCCAAACTCATTCTATGAAGCTAATATCACCCTGATACCAAAACTAGACAAAGACACATCAAAGAAAGAACATTTCAGACCAACATCCCTAATGAACACAGATGCAAAAGTTCTTAACAAAATTTTAGCAAATCTCATACAAAAGCATATTAAAAAGATAGTGCACCAAGATCAAGTGGATTTCATCCCAGGGATGTAAGGCTGGTTCAACATCTGGAAATCCATAAATATAATTCACCACATCAACAGACTTAAAATTAAGAACCACATGATTATTTCCATGGATGTAAAAAAAAGCATTTGATAAAATACAGCACCCCTTCATGCTCAAAACACTAGAAAAAATAGGGATAGTAGAATGTTCCTTAAAGGCTATTGTAAAGGCTATCTATCCTAAGCCTACAGCCACATCATTCTAAATAGAGAAAAATAGAAAGCATTTCCCCTGAAAACTGGAACAAGGCAGGGATGCCCCTTTCACCACCTCTATTCAACATCATCCTTGAAACTCTAGCCAGAGCAATTAGACAGACCAAAGAAATTAAAGGGATACAAATAGGAAAAGAAGAGCTCAAACAATCCCTATTTGTGATGACATGATTCTCTATTTAGAAGACCCTAAAAATTCCACCAGAAAACTTCTGGAACTCATAAATGAATTCAGTAAAGTAGCAGGATGTAAAATTAATGCTCATAAATCTAATGCATTTTTATTCATAAGTTATGAATCCTCTGAAAGAGAAATTAGGAAAACTACCCCATTCACAATAGCCTCTAAAAAAATAAAATACTTAGGAATCGATCTAACAAAAGAGGTGAAAGACCTCTATAATGAGAACTACAAAACACTAAAGAAAGAAATAATAGAAATTCTGAGAAGATGGAAAGATTTCCCATGTTCTTGGATAGGCAGAATTAATATTGTCAAAATGACCATACTACCAATAGCTCTATACAAATTTAATGCAATTCCAACTAAAATCTCAATGAGGTACCTTATAGAAATAGAGGAAGCAATCATGAAATTCATTTGGAGGAATAAGAGACCCAGAATAGCTAAAGCAATTCTTAGTAAGAAGAGTGAAGCAGGGGGTATCACAATACCAGAACTTCAACTATACTACAGAGCAATAGTAATAAAAACAGCATGGGATTGGCACCAAAATAGGCAGGTAGATCAATGGTACAGAATAGAGGACACAGAGACAAACCCACATAAATACAGGTATCTCATACTAGATGAAGGTGCCAAAAAACATACAATGGAGAAAAGAGAGCCTCTTCAACAAATGGTGCTGGGAAAACTGGAAATCCATATGCAGCAAAATGAAACTAAACCCCCATCTCTCACCCTGCACAAAAGTCAACTAAAAATGGATCAAGGACGTAGGTATTAGACCAAAGACCCTGTATCTACAAGAAGATAAAGTAGGTCCAAATCATCATGTGGGCTTAGGACCAGATTTCCTAAAATGACTCCCAAGGCACAAGAAATAAAAGCAGGAATCAATAACTGGGATAGATTCAAACTAAAAACCTTTTTCTCAGCAAAGGAAACAATCAGCAATGTAAAGAGAGAGCCTACAGAGTGGGAGAAAATCTTTGCCACACACACTTCAAATAGAGCACTTATTTCCAGAATCTATAAAGAACTCAAAAAACTTTATCCCAAGAATACAAATAACCCAATCAATAAATGGGCTAAGGAAATGGGCAGATGCTTTACAGAAGAAGACCTACAAGCAATCAACGGATATATGAAAAAATGTTCAACATCCCTAGTTATAAGAGAAATGCAAATCAAAACTACCTTAAGATATCATCTTACCTCATTCATGCAACAGGTGTTGGTGAGAATTTGGGGAAAAGGGTACACACATACATTGCTGGTGGAATTGCAAATTGATGCAGCCACTCTGGAAAGCGGAGTGGAGATTCCTTAGAAAACTTGGAATGGACCCACCATTTGACCCAGCTATCCCACTCCTTGGCCTATACCCAAATGACTTAAAATCCTTTGGATTACTACAGTGATACAGCCACAACGATGTTCATAACTGCTTAATTCACAATAGCTAGATTGTGGAACCAACCTAGATACCCTTCAATAGATGAATGGATAAAGAAATTGTGGTATATAAACATTAAATATTATTATTAAATATTATTAAATTTTACTCAGCCATAAAGAAGAATAAAATTATGGCATTTGCAGGTAAATGGATGAAGTTGGAGATGCTCATGTTAAGTGAGATTAGCCAATCCCAAAAAACCAAAGACTGAATGATCTTTCTGATAAGTGGATGATGATACATAAAGCGGGGTGGGAGGGAGGCAAGAATGGAGGAAGGATGGATTGCATAGGGAAAAAAGGGGGGTGGAATCAGGGAGGAGGGTAGGAATAATAATAGAATGAGACAAACATCATTACCCTATGTACATGTATGATTACAGAAATGGTGTGACTCTACCTCTTGTACAACCAGAAAAACAACAGTTGTACCCCATTTGTGTACAATGAATCAAAATAAATAAATTTTTTAAAAAAGATTATTGCCTATTTAAACAAAAATAATAATGATATACAATGGATTTATAGCATATGAAGAAATAAAATAATCAGCAACAGAAACACAGAACGAAGGATATATTGTATGGTTCATACATTATTCATGAAGCAGTATGATATTATCTGAAGAGAGATGACATTAAATATGCATATTATATTCTTTATGGCAACTTCTAAAATCATTTTTTAAGATTGTATGACTGAAAAGTCAATGGAAAGATAAAACAGAATTCTGAAAAACACTATAATTGCCCAGAAGAAAGCAGGTAAAGAGAAATTAAGAATAGAATAGGAATAACCTAAAGAAATAAAAAGATAGAAAACATAAATACCCATGCTTGTCAATATCTACCTTAAATGTAAGTGAACAAAATATTCCACTAAAAATTCCATTTTTAAAATTAAGACCCAACTACATATTTAAAATAAAAACAATATGAAGACTTAAATACGTTGAAAGTAAATGGGTCCAAAAATATATCATACAAATTATAAGCATAATGAATCTATCTATATTAATATCAAAGTAGACTTCAAGTCAAAGTGTATTCTTAAGCATACAGAAACTTGAAAATTATAAAACAATCCATTTATTAAGAACACATAAGAATCATAAATGTATACTCATCCAATAGAAGATTAAAAATGAATGAAGCAACAACTCCAAAAGGAAAAATAGATAAATTTACATTCATGGTTCAAAACTTTAATATTTCTCACCCCATTAGCAATAGTATATAAAAAAATAAAAAGTTTAGAAAGCATATAGAATATTTGGACAATGTTATCAACCCATTTGATCCAGTTGAAATATATATATATGACTATACCCAATAATTTTCAAGTACACGAAGAGCATACAACGAACAGACAGTGTTATTCCTCAAATTAGATTCCAACTATTTTCAAAGGGCCAAATAATTCAAACTATTTTATCTGGCCATGTTGGCATAAACTTAAAAATCATATATAAAAAAGAAAAAATACAAGTCATATAGTAAATATTGCAGAAAATTTCTCAACTCATGAGGCCAGCATAATCCTGAAAGAAAAACCTGACAAACCATTACAAGAAAGAAAAAACAAAGGCTAGTAATCTTCCTGAGTCCTTATGAAAACTGAGTCAGCAATATTTTTTTAAACTACATCATGGTCAAGTAAGGTATATCTGAGAAATTCAAGCTTGGTCTAACATTCAATAAATAAATAAATACTCATCTGCTTCTGACCACAATGGATTTATCCTCCTGTCTAAAACAAGCAAAATACAGACAAGATACATAAAACAATAGTTTGAAACTCACTAGACATCAAGCAATGAAGAATGGAGAATCGTGGAGATGGAGGATAATAGGGTAAGCCTCAGAATTGGAATAAATTATTAAGGTTCTGAGAGTTTATAATGAAAAGGACTCCAGACAGAGACCAAGAGACTCTTGAGTTATGGAGATGGCGCTGAGGGTTCAGTGAGTAGACAGCCATACAGAAAGAAAACCCAAGAGATTTATAATGGGATGCCTCCTACATGGTAGTAATCAGCAGACATGAGGAAAATACCCTTGGCCAGGGAAAATTTTACTCTGCAGTAATAATTCCTGGTACTCACATAGTGCATTTAATAATAAGTATAGTTAGCCATGATTAGAGAATAAAGGAAAAAATTATATAATTATCTTAAATAAATCATAGAAAAGTCTTTGACAAAGTCCAGTGCCTATTCGAAATTTAAATTTTCAGCAAACAAGAAGGAATAAAGAACTCCCTCAATCTGAAAGAGAATCTATGAAAAATCAACAATTAAAATCATAATTAATGGTGAAAGAGTAAACATTCCCCCCCCCATAAATGAAACTATGAAGGATGTCTACTCTCACCACTTTTATTGTATATTGTGTTAAAGGTCCAAACTAGCCAGGCATGGTGAAGCCTACAGTTCAAGGCCAGCCTCAGCAACTTAGAAAGACCCTGTCTCAAAATAAAAAAGGCTGTGGATATAGTTCAGTGATAGAATGCTTGCCTAGTATGCAGAAGCTGTTAAGTTCAATCCCAACTACCACAAAGGAAACAAAAACGTCCAAGTCAGTGTAATAGGAAAGAATAAGAGTTAAAAGACATCAACATGGAAAGAAAGAAAACTCTTTTTTTTCCACAAGCAACATGATCACTGTATAGATAACGTTATGAAACTTCCCCACCCCTGACACATACACATAAACACACACACAGACACACACACACACCCTAGTAGAATAACTGAATTTCATAAAGTGCAGAAAATAAAGTCAAATATACAAAGTCAGCTATATTTTTATAGATTAGCCACAAATACTTGAAAATAAAAATTAGAATGGAATATCATGTACACTAGCTTAAAAATAAGATAAAATACCTAAGGACAATTGTGAAAAACCCCAACTTCTTATAAAATTAAAGATTTGAATAAAGGAGAGATGTATCATATGCATGGGATTTGAATTTTCAACACTGTTGTCATCTGCTCTTCCCAAAATGGTTTATATATCTAATGCCAATCCTTTAAAAACCCAGCAGTCTTTTTGAAAGAAATTGAAAATTTGTTTATAAAATTTACAAGCAATTTTATATCAAATAATATTTTAAAAGATAAAGTTAGAGGATTTACAGTATCTGATAAAGCTATAAAGATAGTATAGTAGTGGCTTAAGGATAAAATAGACAGAATAGATAGTGTGAAATACACCTACACGTATATGGTCAATTGATCATCAACAAAGGTGCTATGTAAATGTATCAAGAAAAGAGAATCTTGCAAATAGCAATGAAAAATTGGGTATCCAAGTGGGAGAAAAAACATCAACTTCTACCTTACTACATAATAAAAATTAATATGAAAATGTATCACATAACTCAACATACATGCTGGAACCATAAAATTTTTCTAGAAGAAAGTATAGGCAATATTTTCCAAATCTTAGGTGTGGAAAAGGTTTAGTAGAGAAGAGGTAGAAATTCACTAATCATAAACCATAAAAAGAAAAACTTGTCTTTACACTACAGAGCTATAGTAACAAAATAGCATATTATTGGCATAAAAACAGGTATGAAGACAAAAGGAAAGCAGTAAAAGACACAGAGACAAATCCATACAGATACAGTCATTTAATACTTGTCAAAGGTGCCAAAAACATGTTAGAGAAAAGGTAGACTTTTTAACAAATGGTGCTAAGAAAACTGGATGTCCATGTATAGAAGAATGAGACCAGATCCCTATCTTTCAACCTGTACAAAATCCAACTCAGAGCAGGTGAAAGACCTAGAAATTAGACCAGAAACATCAAAACTGCTAGAAGAAACATACAGCCAACACTCCAACATAGTTGCACAGACATCAAATTTCTTAATAAAATTGCTAAAGCTCAAGAAACAAAACCAAGAGTCAATAAGTGGGATACCATCAAATTTAAAATATTTGGCACAGCAAAGGAAACAAAAATATGAAAAGAGAGTGTATGGAAGGGGAGAAAATATTTGCCAGCTACTCTTTCAACAGGGAATTATCCAGAAAATATAAAGAACTCAAAAAACTTAACATCAAGAAATAACCCAATCCATAAATGGGCAAATGAACTAAAAAGACATTTTCCAAAAGAAGAAATACAAATGGCCAAAAAGTATATGTGAAGATGCTCAACTTCCTTAGCAATCCCAGAAATGCAAATAAAGCAACATTGAGATTTCATCTCACTCTAATTAGAATGGCAATCATTGAGAATACAAATAACAACAACAACAACAAAAAATCTTGTCAAGGATGTAGGGTACACTTAAACTTTGTTGGTGGGGCTACAAATTAGTACAACCACTTTGGCAAGCAGTATAGAGATTCCTCAAGACTAGGAATGGAAACATCACATGACACAGCTATTCCATTCCTCATTAGTTATCCTAAAGAACTAAAATCAGCATACTACAGTGATACATGAATACTAATATTTACAGCAGTGCAATTCACAATAGCCAACTATGAAACCAGCCTACATGCCCATCATCAAACCAATGGATAGAGAAAATATGGTATATAAAGAAAATGAAACTATGTCATTTGCTGGTAAATGGGTGAAAGTGGACAACATCATACTAAGTGAAATAAGTCAGACTCTGAAAGTCAAGGGTTGAATGTTTTCTCTCATACCAGAAGCAAAATGAGAGAGAGGGAGAGAGAGAGAGAGAGAAGGAGGATCTCACACAAATAGAAGGGAGACACAGAGTAGAAGGGAATTGAGAGGGAAGCAGGTAAGGAGGGCACAGGGAAGTACTGGGGAATGAAATATACCAAATTATGCTATGTCCATGTACAAACACATCACAATGAATGCTGTTTATACATAATATATATATACACATATATGTGTGTATGTGTATATATATATATATATAATGCACTAATTAATAATAACAGAAGTGAGATCAGTAGAATAGAGCAAATAGATTGGGAAAGAGAGAAGGGGAGGGAAAGGGAAGGCACTGGGGATGGAGATTGAGCAAATTATGTTACATGCATTCATGAATATGGCATAATGAATCCCACTGTTATATATAGTTATAATGCACCAATAAAAATTGTAAAAATGAAATAACTTGTCCATTTAAATTATGTTAAAATTATACAAAGTGGCTTTTCCTTCACCAGTACTGTTAGTTCTTTATAAATAATTGGTGGTGGTGTCAATATTGTAGTGTTTTTTTGGTGGTGGTGGTTGCAGTGGTGTCAGTAGTAATAGGAGAGGTCTAGTAAGGAGTAATAATAGAATATTAGTAGAGGAGGAGAGAGGAAGGAAGAAAAAAAAGAAAAGGAGGAAGAAGAAAAGAAACTAGTTATTCCTCTACTAAAGAACAAATATAGCAATTCTAATTTCTCATCATTATAAGCAATGCTACAATAAACAACTTTATACAATTCTCCTTGTACATATGATCTGGTATATCTTTAGAGGAGAAAAGGAGATGATCACAAAGTTTGCCCTCAAAAGTGTTCATACCTAATTAGGATCTATGAACACATAGACATTAATTAAAATAAGAGATATCCTATGGAATAGCACTCTAATTGATTCTCTTCTTAAAGTACAATAAAATTTCTGTTGTGGTTTTTAAAACACTCATATATTAGTAAGAGACATGCAAATAATCACATAATGATGGAATAAGAATTATAGCTAGGTATATAAACTTACCTAGGAATAAATAGGAGAAGTTGTTAAGGGAAGTTCAAAAAGGAGAAAAAAGGGTATTTGAACTGAATCTTGAAGAATTCATAATCTCCCAAACTGAAAAACAGAAAGATAGAGGAAAGTCTTAGAAGAGGGAAGGAGAAAAACATCATCAAAAGTGTGGTTGCAACTCTCTCTTCAGATGCCAACCAGATCTAGGTTCCCCATTAACTTTGGGAAAATGACAGATGTTAATCATAGTTGGATATATTCATCAGCCCACTTTGCATTTACAGATAATGTATCTGAAGCCCAAGCCCAGAATGAGTTGCTCAATATCAAAAGCTTATTCATTAAAAACTCAAGAATGGTATTCAAATCCACATACTCATAGACCATCATTTTTCCATGGCCATGATCTGCCTCCAGGAAGCAACAAAGATGGTTTAAAAAATTAATGCTATAATAAATACCCTTTTAGCCAAAATCCATAAGGTTCAAACAGACAATTTTCAAACAATATACAAAGATAATTTTGTCTCCCTAGCTCTATGAAATTCTGATATCTTGTTTTCAAATGTTTTATATGACTCTGTTGGTCTAAGTTTAAAAACTGTGAATGCTATGTAGAATAACTACAGATTTACCAGAATGTTATCAATAATAAAAAAATCAATAAATTATTTCTGAAATCAAAATTTATTATTAAATATACACTATATATAATAGACTATATTAGGCACCTTGTGGCATAAATTAGAACACATAAGACATTGCAATTTGACACAAACCTACTCTAGTTTATTTACATTATTACTGGTTTAACTCATTGCTATGTACTCTTGGCCAAATGATCAATCCTTTTAAAGTTTCGATTTCCTCCTCTTTAAAATGACATAATAATAATACACAGTTACTGATTGTAGTGAATAATAAATGAAATGAATTTAAAATAGCATATTGCTTAATAATTATCAGAGGTCATCAATAAGAACTGATTTACATCACTCAAATCAGCATTTTTATTATCTTCACCCTGACATGTGGCCAAGGTCAAGGTCTTAACTTAGATTATCCAGAAAAAAAGGAGTCTTAATGAAGGATTAAGGGCTGATGCTTTCTTTGGAATCTAGATACTGGGTCAGTGAAAAGTAGGAAAAAGGAAAAATAAGTCAAGAAAGAATATATATCCATGAAAAATGATGTGTTACACTGCTGAGCACCACTTCCCAATGAACTATAAAAAGACACAGCAGTTCCCTCAGCAGCAACATCTGCTTGGTCATACAGGACTTCATATATGTTGGTTCTATGGTTGAAATCATCTATGTAAGAAGGCAAGAGGAGTATCTGTTTTCTCTCTCCCAACTTCAGTTTCTCATTGATCAAAAATTGTTTCAGGAGTATACTGTCACACTTTTCAGTTGAGTTACCTAACTCTTCTGTCAGCTACTTAAAATACCAGATTAGAGTTGGACACAGAAGCGCACGTCTGTAATCCCAGCAACTCAGGAGGCTGAAGCAAGAGGATCATAAATTTGAGGCCAGCATTGGCAACTTAGCAAGGCCCTGTCCCTGAGTTCAATCCCCAGTACCACAAAACAAAACAAAACAAAACAAAAAAAAACACCTAACTGATACTATATTCAGCACTGTGGGAGTCTAAGTCTAAAAAAAAAAAAATTGATGGGGGAATAATAAATTCTGTGTTGTAGCCAGCAAATATGAATACATTATAGTAACCACACAGTGACAGCATGTATCTTTTAAACCACTGACATCAGGACCTGGGAAACCAACCTACTGAGGGAATCTGAGGCACGACATAAGATCTGGGTCAGAAAAATTCTATTTCTCACAGATCAACAGCCTGTAAAAAGAGACTTCAAATAAAGTTGTTTAGGTCAGGTTTTGCTGCAATATTGCTGCATAACAAATAATCCACCAACTCTCAGTTGTTAAAAACAGTGACATTTATTTCCTCCTCAAAGGCCGACGTTCAGCAGTGAAGTGCCTAAGCTCAATTAGGCTCAGCTAGACTTGTTCAAATTGGTCCTTTTATCTCTGATTCTGCTCAAAAGGAATTGTGGCTAACTGCACCACGTTCTTCTCATGGCAGATGGCAGGAATGTGAGAGAGGCCAATGGAAACCTGCCATACCTCTTAAAGCCTTGGTTCAGAGTAGGCATACTGTCACTTCTGTGAAAGATAGCAGCAACTCAGAAAACTCAAGTTTATAGTTCACATCCTTCTTCTAAAATGCCTCGTAGGGCCCCCAGCATAACCAACCCCCATCTTTGATATTTTCTAATTTTTCAAGATAGCCCTTATTTATTAATAACTAAAGTAGCATGGATATTTCTTTCAACTAAGTTGGTTTTCATAATCACATTCTGAATCCTTTGAGGTATTTATTCATCTAGGTCATCTTTCTTGTATTGAAATTTGATTATTGATTGAACACAACTTGAATTTACTCTATTAACAACATCAATCGTTCTTATTAACATTCCCAGAGATAAATGACATCTAGAGAAATGTAGAACTCCCAAATACTATGCATTCATGAACTGGAAGTAAAAGTTCCTAAGTAATAGGGTTCTGGATACCAAGAATAGTTTAGCTGTTCCGTAGCCTCCCTCCAAGCCCATGTGTTTGCCTCTTTAACATGCTAAACTATTTTTTTTAACTATTGCCAGCATTGCAAAGTCAAAATAGCTGTGGAGGAACAAGCTGTTCTGCCTCATGTCTCATCAACATTCCTTGCAAAGTGTATCAAAACACAGAGAACATACAGAGCAAATGCAACAACTCCTCAGAAAGTTCCCTTTTGGAGATTTTCTTCCTAGAGAACCATCTATTACTGCCCACTTGAAACATCAGAAGAAAGGCAGGTCCCCTACTTCCAAATGAAGTCACAGCAAGAAAGTGTAGATATAAAATGTCATTTTTCACTTGAAAAATAAAAATTGATTAAGTAGTCTGTAGGAACTAGTGACAAAATTAAAACTTACAATTTACAAGAACCAATTTAAAATTACTAGGGAAACTTACATCCCAAATTTATTGGAGGAAAAATATGAGTTAGATCCACTCTAAATCTCCTTAGTTGGTAATAATTTTTATTTCAAACAGTAACTGTGTTGCAAGTGGTCCTGTGTTAAGTATATAAGATGGGTCCATTTAAAGAAAGCTAGGAGGAAATGTTGATAAGATGATCAAAGCCATTTCCCTTCAGATCACAGATCAGTTAATCAAATTTACTTTTTAAGACAGAAAAAAAAAACCAATAGGAAAATTAATAACCTACTTGTCTACATTTGAACATATATAAAATTGAATATTCTACTTAATAGTCTCTTATTAAGGATCTTAAAAATATCTTAGTATTTATCCCAATAAAAGTTTCTATTTGTATAGTTAAAACAAATATTTCACTTAACATATAAACAGATCACAGTCTTAGGTTAATATCTGAACCAAGAGTTAAAAATTAATAATTACTACTATTGTAACTTAAGAGATGAATAACTGTAACAACAGCCACTGAGAACATTTGCTAAAGAGAAGTGATTTTTTTTTAGAAGAACTGTAAAGAAGTTGTTACCTTTCCAATGAAAGCCAAGATGATCTAAACCACATCCCCCTCTACCACTGCTACTGCCTCCCTGCAGCACAAAGGGGAGTCATTCCCAAGTATTCCTTTTCAATGGGCTATAGTGGAAAACTATGCACAGACATATGGGAAGATAACCACTTAACCTGCATTCCAGCAAAACTATAAGAACAGATAAAGAATGCTGTAAGAATAATACAGTATGAAATAAAATATTTTAAGTCTACAATGTGAGCAACTACAGATAGAGAAATTGATAATTCTGAGGACACAGATCACCACTGAAACAAAATGGGCAATTTGGAGTGAATTATGAGCATTGTTATTTATTACAAAACTTAGAAAATGGTATAGAGCCAGGGCAGCAAAGAAGAGGTTGTGACAAGATAGACCTAAACTGGTTCATATTCTCTTCTTTATTAAACATGTCTCATTTATATTTTAGTAATGAGATATTGAGAGTCACCACTAAATACCTCATACCAAGTATAATGTATGTTTTTTGAAGTTTGCTGTTTAAGTCATTACCTAACCACAACCAAAATGAAACAAAAAAACTGTTTCTCTTCTCACACAGTTCTGAGGTGAATAATCCAATCTGATAGGGACATTCTGCTATATACTATCCCTTGAAGTATCAGATTCCCTTCATCCTACTGTCCTACCCTCTCAGGAATCATTTTCATCTACATGGTTAAGGCTGGATCACCAGAGATTCCAGTTAGAGGAAAAGGGGAAAGCATGAAAAGGAGTGTGTTACTCTGACAAATACCAGAGATAATCAGTTTATAAAGAGAAAAGGGTTATTTTGGCTCACACTTCCAGAGGTTTCCGTTCATGATTGGTTGACTCATTGCTGTGGGAATGTAGCAGCACATTATGGCAGGAGCAGATGGCAAAGCAAAAGTGCTTATCTCATAGCCAAGAAGCAAAAGAGGAAGAGGAAGGGACTCAAGTCCTGCAATCCCCTTCAAGAACATACCTTCAGTTACCTAAAGACCTCCACCAGTTCTCACTCCTAAAGGTTCCACCACCTCCCAATAGCACCACTCTGACTACGTGGATCTTTGGCAGACACTTAGGATCCAAACTACAACAGAGGCACACCCACTGCCTTCAGGACTGGAACCAGAGTTTGGATTCTTCAATTCTTTTTCAAATCTATCAATGAAAATGTAATCACATTTGCCCAAGTGAAAGAAATCTGGTAAATATAGTCAAGCCTCATTTTTAAGTCATTATATTGGTGGGTCTCTTTATTGTAGTAGCTTAGTCTTTTACTCTAAGGGCACATGGAAGAGGACAAGAATAGCTTTTGTTCGACAGCAATTCAACGAAGAATTTCCAAAGAGTAACATGAAAAAGATGTCTTATATCAGTGCCTTTTTAAATCTATAAATGAAAATTATTGCTGGTCCTAAATCATAGGGAAAAATCAATGATAGTATCATTTCAGAGATGATCTTCTGTAACCTCTCACATAAGAAAATAGTCATAGAGAAGTGAAGTTGTTCAAGCAGCTGGTAAGAGAAGCAAGACTAGAATCCACATTTACACATTCTCAGTCCAGTGTTCTTTACAGTCTGGCATGAATTAGCCAAAATATGCTCTCAACTAAGTCATTTGAGCTCCTTAGATAGTCAATCAAAAAAGGGTGGGCTCTAAAATGTTTTTTCCCCTCCCAAATTAGGTGGTTTGGCTTTCTGGCCAACTCAGAAGTCCCAATAACTGCTAATGTTCTATTTACATTTTCATATAAATAATTCATTTATGTGAAACAGGAAACTGGAAGAATTTTTAAATATACTTCCCTAGGAAAGGCAAAACAATTTTTTAGATAGTCTATTACTCAATATTTCCTTTTCATCATTAATTCCTCCCATTCAAAAGCAGGGCATTCAGTGCTCATGGCCTGAAGAAAGGGATTCATGATGGCAGAAAGCAAAGTGGAAAAGACAGGTCCTTAAAATTCTTTTTGTTTCAAGAATCTAGGCCTGTCTTTCTCAGTCATGGCACTATAGACATTTGAGTCAATAATTCTTTGCTATAGGGGGCTGCCCTGTGAATCATGGGATATTTAATAGCATCCTTGACTTCCACCCACTTAGATGCCAGTAACATTCTCCCACTCTTCAGTTAAGACAATAAAAAAATGTCTCTAGACATTGCTAAATTACCACTGGGGAGAAAAATCACCTCTAGTTGAGAGCCAATGATTTAGGTTGTTAGGGGAATAGAAAAGAATCAAAACAGGAAAAAAGGTCTTACAGAAAACAGTATGAGTAAGCAACAATTTGGCCCACCTAGATCCCATCTTAAAAAGAAGGCCAGAAAAAATTCCCTACTCTGAGTGATAGGGACAGTGTCAGAAAGGAAATAATGAAAATCTGCTCTAGTAACAAACTCTTCATCACTCTTTAGGCCAAATCCTGAAGGCATGACAACACCCCCAGATAGGTTTGTGGGGTTCAAAAGCAGAGGGAATTTGTAACTTATGGTCCTTGGAAGGTGCTGGAAGTGTCAATATTCCAGATAAGTAACAGTTTCATAATATATTTTCATAAACCACACTATGGTATGGAAACAACAGAATAGTTCCCAATCACTAAAGAGTAGCCTGGAAATAATAGAGAAAAAGGCAGTCCAGTAGGGGCCATATACACAGGAGCAAAGGTCATCTCTGCATCAATCAGCAAGGAGCACTGATGGTAGACCAAGTGAGGGACAGTTCAGGGCACTTTGTAGTTATATGTAGCTTTGTGATGTTCAGGATCTGATGGCCTGATCCTGACATCACATCTTGCTGTTACTTATTAACACAACCCCAGAGAAAGAGAAAGCCTTCCCCAAAGTGCATAAGATTAATTTTCTGCCATTCCAACTCAAAAGGGGGTAGTGTATTTGTTTTCTTGTGCTACCATAACAAATTCCCATAAACTGGATAGCTTAATTGAAATTTATTCTCTCATAGTTCTGGAAATCTAGATGCTGGCAAGGCCTTGCTCACTCTGAATCTCTAGAGAAGAAACTTTCCTTGACTCTTCTAACTTTTAGTGGTTTTCAGAAATTCTCTTTATTCCTTGACTTGTAGATACATCTCTCCAATTGCTGCCTCCATCTTCTTATGGCTGCCATCCCTGTGTAATGTAACCAAATTTCTCACTTCTTATTAGGGTCCACCCAAATTCAATATGACTTCACCTGAACTTGATTACACTTTTGAAGTCCTCATTTTCAAAAAGAGTAATATTCACAGATTCTAGATGATCATGAATTGGGCTAGGGACACTATTTAACCCAGTACAGGCTATAATCAAAGCTAAGAAAACATTAGAAAAATGAAATTGTATCTTTTGCCTGCCTGTTAATAGCTTAAAGTATGTACCAACCATAGGCAATAAAGAAAAAATGTTATTATAGCAGGAAATGTTGTATATTCTGGATCTTCAAATATCAACCATTTCTCTACGATGGTTCTGAGGAAGAATTAGATTTTTCTTTCAGTTATGTCATAATATGTGCTAACCATCTGCTGTAAAAAAAAACACTAACGCATATAATTGAGACCTAAAAGGTTTTTTTGAAAAATTTAACTTATTTGATTTAAAATAAAGACAAAATAATATGAAAAACTTTCTCCTCACTTGCTAGTAAAAACTTTTCTGTCTCAATGTGTTTTTCTTCTCTTGAAAAACAGGACATGTATATTACAATACTAACACTAAGAGAGAGCACTGATGTTTAATATATGACTATTTTCAGCAAAGCATTAAACGAGATCAAGGGGAAATAGCCTCACTAGCAAAAATTAAGCACTCATGCAACCCATAGATAAGCCACAGAATAGGCCCATGCTTATAGCAATTTTGATTTCCTTCTGTTCATAGGTAATGTTAGAACAATCACACAAAATAAGAAGATCAATACCACACCAAGTTGAAAGTGATGTAGGAAATTCTGATGGAAAGAACATAGGGCTCTTTATAGTAGTTGACCTGTCTTGTTTACTTATTTTTCTTTTTGCAGAATAAGAAAACTGAAAAAAAATTGTCCTTTCCCCACCAAAAGGTAGACTATTCAAACTACCCTGGGGTGTGAACTAACCATCCAGGCCACCCTGGGGTGAGAAGCATGGTAAAACCTGGGGTGTCAACTGTCTTCACACTCTCTCTACCTCCTCCATCAAAGAAGTGTGTTTACAAGACATACATGAGCACAAGATATACAGAGAGGATGTGTGTGAAGCAGTTTCACTCTGCACTAGTTACCAACTTGCCTGAGTGAAGTGAGACAGAACATTCACACATATAGTAAGTTATAGGAAAAGGATTTATTACTTACCAATAGGCTTCAAGGGACAACAGAAGCCTAAGATTCATGATAAACTGAGGCTCAGAAAAGCTGCCCAGGGCAGATGCATGTACCTCAATTACAGCCCTGTTGAGGGACCCTGGAAAGCAGCCTGCCTTGGGTTTTATCCCCAGTGACAACATCATATGCTGGGCTTAACTGATGAAGGGCATCCTTTTTGGAGAGAGGACTGGGGTCTTCCTGCCGGCCCCTCCTTGTCTGAGTAAGTTCATTCCATATATATTCTGTTGTTGAGAATTACAAGTGAGAAAGAAGATTGATAAGAAACCATCCGGAGAATTGTCCTGCAATGTGGTGGGTCAACAAATATTTTTTGAGTTAATATAATGTAGTAGGCCCTGTTTTATACAGTGGTAAAAATGGGTATCAAGAATGGCAGTAAGATTGGGAATAATCACCAACTGAGAGACAATCTAAGGGGCAGTGTAGAAGGAACTATTATTTGGTAGTGACTATCAGACCCTAATTAGTGCCCCTAATGAGTTGTGGGAGAGAAGAATATTAGTCGAGTTAACATTTCAGTTGAATATGAGCCCACAAATCTTTTCCAGAGTGTGCACCAATCCAATTAAAACTTTTCTTCTCCCTTTACTTCATCTCTGATCTTGTCATGTTATTGTATTGTTCTTATTATATTGTATTAAATATTGAGTCCAACAATATTTAAGAAAAATGAATCATTGAAAGCAGAGTTACATAAAATTTCTCAATCTTACTCATCATTTATTTTGTGTTAATCCATCAGTCTGGTGAATTGTTGAAAAATGTGACATACTAAATCAGTTTTTAATACACCAAACATAACATCTAGATCAGTTATCATGGTCAAGTTGTTTGATTACCCAGATGTGTCCTTAGTACACTGAATTATTTACTAAATGCTAACTTAAGATAGCCTCCTACTACTAAGAAGAAACATAATCACATGCTTCATTATTTTATCCACTTATCCAGCAAATCAGCTAACAATACTTATTAAGTACCTACTAGTGACTAGACATTGTGCTAAACAATTAGAGTTAGAAAGAAGAAAGAATATTATCCCCATCCTCAAGAAATTCATAATATTGAACAATATTTTTATGCATACCACTATCAGAAAAAAATTAGGCATAAAACTACATACTTCAAATGTGTATTTACTTATTTATAAATTATAATCTAATACTATCATACTGATTTAGTGTGTATATTACAATGCCACAATTTTTAGTAGTATATATCTGTTTATAGACATATTACATAAACAAAATAAATATCAGAAAAGTGCATAGAAAAATTGAAGTTAAAAGAAAGTGAAAAATAGTTCTGAGTAAGAATTTGAAGGAAAGAACAGACCCTTAAATCAGTAGCTTCAGAAAGAGTACCAAAACAAGACATTGCACTTTTGCCAGAGCACTGCTAATGTAAGGTCTATGAGGCACATAATGGCTTCACTGTGGCCCCATCTCCTGACGACTCCAGACCCCCCTGTTCCACTACTGTGATTGCAACATGCAACCTCAACATGTTGAGAAATGAGGAGGTAATGTATGTTAAACCTTGGGGTTAGATAAAAATTTTGCTTTGCAAAATCCTTAGTTTAAATTTTGAGTTAAAGATTTATGAAAAAATGTTCAACATCACTCGTTATAAGAGAAATGCAAATCAAAACCACCTTAAGATTTCATCTTACCCCAATTAGAATGTCTTTTATCAAGAACACAGGCAACAACAGGTGTTGGCGAGGTTGTGGGGAAAAGGGTACACTCTTACATTGCTGGTGGGAGTGCAAGTTGGTGCAGCCACTCTGGAAAGCAGTGTGGAGATTCCTTAGAAAACTTGGAATGGATCCACCATTTGACCCTGCTATCCCACTCCTTGGCCTATACCCAAAGGACTTAAAATCAGATTGCCTCAGTGATGCAGCCACATCAATGTTCATAGCTGCTCAATTCACAATAGCTAGATTATGGAATCAACCTAGATGCCCTTCAGTAGATGAATGGATAAAGAAACTGTGGTATATATACACAATGGAATATTACTCAGCCATAAAGAAGAATAAAATTATGGTATTTGTAGGTAAATGGATGATGTTGGAAACTGTTATGCTAAGTGAGATCAGCCAATCCCAAAAATCCAAAAGCCGAATGGTCTCTCTGATAAATGAATGATGATGCATAATATGGGGGGGAAAGATGGCAAGAATGGAGGAAAGATAGTTAGCATAGAGGGAAGGGAGGGGTGGGGGCGGGTGGGGGGTAAAATTAATAACAGAGTGTGTGACAGATACCATTGCCCTGTGTACATGCATGAACGCACAGATGGTGTGACTCTACTTTGTGTACAACCAGTGAAACAATAGCTGTACTCCATTTGTGTTCAATGAATCAATAAGTAAATAAAAAAAATTTTTTTGAGTTAAATTTTAAGATACTTCATGAAACTGAAGCTTAAGTCAGAAACAATATTACACATAAGTTCTCTTTTGCTGTCATTAATAACATAACAGTGAAAAGCCAAATTCTGCCACATTATTGGCAACAATCCTTCTATCACTAAAAGGAATGATCTTATCATTGACAGATGCTAAGACTCAGTGGTTTGAATCACACCATGTGTTGTGAATTAAAATGGCTAAATCACAATAAAACTAATCTGGAAAAGAACAGGATAAAAACAATTGTTAGGAGTTACAGGACCAACATTTAAACATAACCTGCAGAGAGTGATCCTAAAAAGCTTTGCAAAATCAGATAATTTATTAGTTCAGATGAACTTGGCATAAAGCTTTAAGTGGAAAAACATATCTATAATATGTTCTGATTTCTATTAAAGAGGTAGATACAAATTTACATATAGTAAAATATAGTAAAAACACTATTTGTATATGAGAAAGTTGGAGTAAGGGGAACTTTTGCTTTCTTAAACCTTCATTCTTCTAAATTTGAACTTTTATAAAGATATATATTATTCTTATAATAAGAAAAAATATGTAACTATTTTTAACAAACAATAAACCTATTGAAATAAATCATATTATGGTATAACAAAAAAATATACTGAACTATAAATCAGAAGCCTTCAGTTAAAAAAAAATTAATGCTGCCACTCACCAGCCATGAAATAGATAGCCATTAATATAGGTAGTGATGTCATGTGGTGCTGGTGCTTGTGCTGATAGTGGGATGCTGTGATAGCAACAAAGTTTCATCGATTGATCCCAAAAACCTCTTAAATTTTCCCTTAAATTTGTCTCCTGTTCTGGAAACTGGCCTGTCATATATTTTATATGTCAGCATTGCCCCCTACCCACGATATGTTGCATTACAGTTTGCTCAGAAATGTTTTTTCTACCTGTTCTGCTTCAGGATGACTCCTCTAGATCTGAACAACCCTTATTTCCAGTATCGCATCTACCTCTAAATAGTTGCAGGGGCCATGACAAGTCCTTTAACTCTTTGAGAACAATGCAGGCACATACCTGGAAGTGGGGCTGTACTTTCTTGCTGTCCGTGTACGTTGTAGGTGATTCATGGGTAGCTTCATTAATTTTATTTCAGCCAATATGTAGTCAGTGCTATTGTGTGCAAGGTACTGTGACAAAAGCTGGGGATATGTACATGACTGAACTATGGTCCCTACCCTCATCATCCACAGTGCCTCAAGCATGTGTATGGAAAAAGAAGTAAAAGATACAGGATACACATTTTCATTCACAGGTTTGTTTATGCATGTTCACAGATAAAGAAGCCATGAGTGTTATCCTCAAGGAGCCCACTTATTAACATTTGGTTTATCCTTCTGTACAGGAAAAGAAGTGGGAAGTAGAATTTTTAATCCTTCAGCAGTCAAGACACATTTACTATCTCCTAGGCACAAGCAGGAATTCAAAGAAGACTATTCCCAAGAAGATGATAGGAAACAAAGGAACCAGAGGACAAGGCAATAAAAGCTCTATGCTCTGTAACTGGTTGGCCAGTCCTTCCTGAAGAATTTCAGGAGTTCTCCCCTGAGGAAGGACACTGCATTAGATCTTGCTAGGTAATGAATGGAAAAAAAAAGAGAATGGCCAGGAGAGACCAGATTGGGGGTGGGAGGGGAGGGGTGACAAAGTTAACCAGGAGGTCCTAATTATGCCAGGCTTAATCCAGAAGTAACATGCCAAGATTTAGGGTTCCCTGAAGCTAACAGTGGGGACCTTATTAAAATGCACTGAAATCTGGAGATTCTCTGATCATCTTTAGCAAACCAAAGTTCTGGGGATAAACTTTAATTGAGAATAAAGAATATGAGCGAGCCCTGAATATATCTTTAAGTGGAAAGGGAGAGCAGCTGGAGGTCAGGACCAAAATCAGACTTATTTGTGCTCAGGGAACTGCTGAGCTCCTGAGTTCAGTTTTTCATTATTCTCAAACTTTATTTAGGGTAAGAATCATTGTAGTTCTTTGTAAATTCTACATAGAGTCTGGTTCTCTAGTTGAGAAGAAAGGGAGGGCTAAGATATTGCTCTGTTTTTTCTTAACAAACACCCTAGTGTTTCCCAAGTAGATGATCAACAGACCACACACTAAAAGGCATTGCCTTAGAAATTTAATAAGGGATCTGATAATGATAACTCCGGTTATTGGTGACAAGTTCTACTTCCTCAAATGTTGACATCTGAACATTAGAGAAGCACACCGAGGCAAGCATATAGAGCAGGTTTTATTTAAAGGTAGTAACACAAACTTCTCACGAGAGGGAGAAGGAGGCCATGCTGGTATTTCCCTTATCTTTCTCCTTCCTGCCCATGAGATGCCAGTGGGATGGCCAGGGGATAAGCAGGTGGGCTGGAAGGACTAAGGTAGAGTGCTAGGCAGGAAAGGAGCAGCAGCCCAGGGGGCATTGATTACTAGCTCCCAATCTGCTCAGGAGTTGCTTCATTAACAACATTTTTGGGAGGGGTGCTATCAAAGGGCTATGAAGACTTGAACATTCCAATCTCCCAGAGGCAGTTTCCAATTTCCGGGACTCAGATAAGCCTCCATTTTCTCAATTTTACCTGACTACCTGTTCTACACTAACTACCTGTCTTTAATTCTGGCTTTAATAAGACAGGTAAACAATTTCAGAGAGCTCAGATATGAAACCTTTAATGTTTTAAATGTGTACCCCAAAACTAGATGCTATCACTGGATATGACATACTGACTCACTAGCCATACAAAAGCTAAAAATGTTTTTACACATTTGCCAAAAAGCATAAAGAAAGCAATGCAAGCCCAAAAAATGGGTTTTTATAAATATCACAGGATAGTAATAATGAAATGACTATGTTTGTCATTGCTGTTCATTTGTGTTTTACTCTTTTCTCCTATATCTGCAAGTTCCTTAAGATCTGTACTCTCAGCAATAGCTTTGGCCACAGGGTGAAAGGAAAAACTGACAGTGGATCAAGCAGAGGTGAGGCTGATGAACTGAGTCTCTGCCCAGGAACCAATGATGTTTGACCAGATATTCAGATACTCATTTCCCCAAGATCAGTTACCCTAAACCCTATGAAAGAGGAGATGTGAGTTTAAAAAAAAAAAAAAAATGGAGCAGAGTGGGCTGCTCAAGGATAGGAGAAGGGAGGAGTTTCCATCCATTATCTAAGCTGAGATTTGCCTCAGCTCAGAGGCAAACAAACAAAAAGCATTCTTTGTTTCAATTTTCCTAAGGAAAAGAGAACAGCAAATTGTACTCTCTTATGCTAAAGACAAAGATAAAGCAGCAAAGCCATTCAAAAAGTCAGTTAACTTAATTACCATATTTTCTGTTTTAAAAAACTTTTAAAATATAATTTTCTAATGGGCTGGCTCATTCATTCCTAGAAAGGTCAATTAATATATAAATAATGAATTGTCTTATTTTAAAAACTATCATGCCAATCTTAAAATCACTCATTTTTCCTGCCTATCTCAGTAGAAGGCTCTAGCCAAGGGCTCAACGTGTAACAATTCTGCAGGAGAAGAGTGTCATCTGCAGGAAGACTGAGTAACTACATGATAAAGTCCACAGAAATTCTCAAAAATGAAACAATTAATTGTGCACAGATTACACACTCAGCAAGTTGCCTGGCACAGAATAAATTCTTAACAGATAATTACTGATGTTTGTGTGATGGTGGTGATGACAGTATATTATTTTGTGTTGTATTTCCTCAGAGCAAAATCAAAAAAGTCCAAGGAAGAAAAGGGCCAGAGGCTGTTCAGATTATTCAGATCATTTCTCCATTTTTTATAGGAATCTTTCCAGACAGATGAAAATATATCTCCTTCTTAAATACTTTATAGAAAGGAATTCCACAGTCTCCCACATTCATTCCATGGCTCCACAATCTTTAGCAGGCCAGGTTCAGGCAAAAGTAGACATATAAATTTAGTTTGCAGAACTTAAGATTAGACACCACCCTCATTCTAGAACACACATTCTCTTGTCCATTCTATAAAGACTTGTTATGTACCTGCTATGTTCCAGATATTGTATTATTTTGCCAACATACATAGATGCACCAACTTTATTTCCTGTCCTTGAAGAGTTTACAGTGGGTAATGCTACAAAACTACATGGTGCTCCTGCTTCCTATTTCCTATCTCCCATCTCCTTTATTGGCTCCTCATTCACTCTTCCTTATAAACATTTTATGCTGGGAACTTCACAAAATCTTCCCCATTCCCAACAAAACTAAACTGCCTTTTCTGCATTTTATCAGAACTTCACTCTAGTTTATCACTAGCTAAACTGATCATTTATTCCATGCTAATTGATCACATCATCCAGGTAATTTGAATACAATTTAATACAGTCTTTCTGAAGATGCAGTAATCATTTAGTCCTGGTGTCAGACTGCTGGAGACAATATTTTGAATTAGGCAGGGACCTACAGTACAGCCCTACTTTACCCATGTGGTACCTAGTCCTCCAAAGAACAGATCCAACCTTGATTTTGTTTTATGCCACTTTTAAAATCTATTTCCTGATTGGATGAACACATATTCAATTACCTTCCACTACAGAGTAGCTGTTCCCCCTCCCTCCCTGCCTAAGTACTGGAGATTTAACCCTGGGCCTGGTAAATGCTAAGTAAGCCAGTACTCTACTGCTGGGTTACACTCCCAATCCAGCAGCTCCTTTAAATTCCTGATAAATATGTCTCTTTTCATTCTTTTCTCTGACACAAACAGGTGCTCTATAATAATCCAAAATATCATTAAAAATACAAGATTATATCAACTGAATTTTTCATGCATTATGCATATTTTCCTAAATTTTGTATAACCAAGCCAGAAGATAAAGCCGCCCCTGATCTTTCTCAATTTTATAACTTCAAATCAAATACAATTAGTAAGCTAACTATCCCTACTTGTTTAAGAGGTAACTTCTCCAAGTAGTTGTTGACTTGTGTTTTTGGCTATTCTGCAGGTTGGTGTTTGTGTAGGATTCTAGGCTCTTCAGGTGGTGGTCCTGTTTCTGACAGCATTAATTATTAAAAATAAAAATACATCAGTTCACATTAAGAAGTAAAACTCCTTCACTTACTTGAATCAAATTGTAGTGGATATGTATTTACTAACAAGAAATAAGAAGATGGATTTTGTGTTCCAAAATGTCGACATTTTCAGTGTGATATACATTGTTTTATATTAATGTCTTACTATAACTTTAAGAAGGCCCTTTGGCAGATGGCACCAACTGTCCTTGAATGTTTTGACCTGACTGGTATTTTTAAACTAGTTCTCTCAATTCTCCTGGATAAGAATGATTTGTAAGAATTTATTATAAACAAAAACGCAACTCATAAATAAGCCCTAATAATTTATTCCTCAAGAAATTAAAAATGCCATTGACAAAAGTAATTGAATATTATTGATATGCCAGATACTTTGTATGTATTATTTCATTGGACTGACGTTGTAGCCCTGTCAAGTCATGTAGGTTGGTCAGAATGATCCTCAAGTAACAGATAAGAAAATGAAGGCAAAGAGAAAACTCAGAATGCCAGTAAGTGATGTTCAGATTCAGTCTCACATCCACCTGGATGTCAAGCATATTGCTCCCTCCATGATATCAGAAGACCCTCATTGTAAGGGCTAAAGTGAAAAGACAGTCTTGGTATTAGAACAGGATGATTCTGTCAGGACATAATGGAACACCATAAAAATAGAAAAATATCAAAAGGACTTGTGGTTATTTATTTAATGTACATTACTGATTACGAAACTATGTTTATCATTTGCAAGGGATTTTAACCTAATTTTCAAAGCATAGCCATCTGGATATTAAATAGTATAGTGCAATGTTTGTACATCATTTATGTTGAATCTGAGTTCATTATTGCTTTAAAAAGTTTAGACTGAAAAACCCTGACTCACAGAGTAATGAATAAGCTTATCACATTTAAGTGTTATTAATTTATTAATTTCTGCTTTGTAGCAAGTTTCAGTTTATTTCGAATGTTATTTTTCTGTACTAAAGAAGTGGCTTGAAATCAGTAAAACTTATTTTATCCTTATTTTCAATCTAAAAATTTTAATGTGACACTATTTTCTCATTCACTCACACATTGAAATTTTATTGTAACACAGTAAGGCATTCCTTATAAAACTAAGCATGTAACTACAATAAGACCATGACCAAACAAACACATTTTGGCACATTCATCACAGAGAAATGAGAATTATGTTTTCACAAAGACATATACACTAGTATTTATAGTAGCTACATTTGTAATAGCCTAAATCTAGAAATTACCCAGATGTCCTTCAACAGGTGAATGGTTTAACAAACTGTGGTACATCCTAGAATACTAATCAGCAATAAAAAGAGCAAACTACTGATAAAACATAACATCTTGGATGAATCTTCAAGGAATCATCCTCAGGGAAAAAAAAGTGCCAATCACAATAGCTTCCACATTGTATGATTCCATTTATATGACACTCTCAAAATCACAAAATTATAGAAATGGAGAAAAAATTAGTAGTATCAAGTGCAAAGAAAGGAGTGGGGCAGGAAGAGGGGATTATGGGTGTAAAAGGGCAACATAAGAGGTTCTTATGGTGGTAGAAATGCCCCTGAACCTTGACTGTATTAGTGTCAATATCACAGCTATAACACTGTACTGTAGTTTTTCAAGATGTTACCACTAGGGGAACTGGGTAGGGAGTATAAGAGATCTTTCCCTCTATTATGTCTTAGAACTGCCCCTGAGTCTGCAATCACCTAATTATATATTTATTTATAACACCTAAGGCACTGGAACTAAATGGAATAAATACCCCTTAAAGAAATTAAATCTTGTAAATTCATGCAAGAAGCATACAATCACACAGGTGTGAGGAAAAGCACTGAAGCTATGTCTGGGATGTGAGGTTATAGAAAGCTTAGGGAAAACAGAGATTTGAAGGAATAATAGAAGTTAAAGGATTAGCAGGAGTTGCCCTAGCAAAGAAAGGAAAGAAAAGAGTGAAGGGAGAGAGGGCAACATGTCCAAAGGCAAGGAGACTGCAAATAGAATGATGTGTTCAGGAATCTATGAAGACTTTGGTAGGTCATATGCTTGACAGGTAAAAAAGTGAAAAAGTTCATTCCAATGCTAAGACAGGATCTAGTTCTTGAATGCTTATTATTTTAAAGAACTTCTAGTGTATCCTCTAGGGTATAGGCAGAGATTGCAGTTTTGTATGTCTCTTTGTCTATTTGTTATAGCAATAAATGAGATTTAAGTTTTAAAGAGCATGGAGGTGAAGATTGAATCTTGACTTGAAGGTGAGGACCAGAAGAAGCTAGAGTGGGATACAATAATGATTTAAACTACAGCAGAGACAAAGGGAATGAAGGAAAGGGAGTAGATTTCAGAAACTTTACAGAGACAAAACCCAAAAATATATGGTAATTGATCGAATGTGAGAGAGATGAGGAAAGACTCTAGGAAAGAAATGCAAATAAGTAGAACTACAATACTGCTCTTCTGTCCAGAGCAATTTTTTTTAACATCTCTAATTAACTCCTTGGAGCCAAAATATGTTGTAATTTATTTTCCACCTCTTAAGTAACTCCTAAGCTTCTGGATAGATAGTGGTGCCATTCTTTAAAACAAGCAAAATAGGAACTGAAAAGTTTGATATGTTCCTGTTCCTTAGTTTGATATGTTCCTGAGTTTGAATGTCATGGGAGATTTCCAAATGGAAATGGCTAGTAGAAACTGGTGACATTTAGGTATATATATCAGGATGGAAATCTCAAAGCAAGTATTACACATATGTAAGTTATGGGAATCAAAGAGATTACAGTCCAATTACAGTATATAAAGAGGAAAGAAAAAATCATCAAGAACAGAAACCTTAGAACATGGATGTTTAAGACAAGAGGTTAAAAAAAAATAAGAAAATCAGGAAAGCATGGTTACTGAAACCAATGAAGGAAAGGAAAATAGGTCAGGAAATAAATGCTGCAGATATATCACTAATATAAACACTAGAAGGTACCTATTGACAAGGACTCAGGGAAGATGGAAACAATGGTAACATCACAGATTCTGGGTCTCCCTGAATCCTCACAAAAAAAAACAGAAGAGCTAAAAAGTAAAACCCAAAACTCATGAACAAAATCAACAACTAGATAGTATGCTATCCCTAAAAATCCAAAAGTGTGATCAAATGGGGGGAACACAGATGTCAGCTGTGTTGTTTTCATCTTATATGTGCACTGGAAAGCAACAGAGCATCTGAAAGACCTGAGAACAGAAGTATTTTCAATATAGCCAACAGATATCCACAGGAAA
>JAJEJO010002729.1:64185-82762 GCA_020662805.1 Glaucomys volans | reverse complement strand
TTTTAGAGCCATATGATCCTCCCAAAATGAACCAGGAAGGCACACAACTTAAACAGATCAATTTCAGGCACCAAAATAGAAGAACCATCAAAAGCCTACCAGCCAAGAAAAGCCTGGGGCCAGATGGATTCTCAGTCGAATTCTACAAGACCTTTAAAGAAGAACTAATACCAATACTCCTCAAAGTATTCCAGGAAATAGAAAAGGGGGGAACCCTTCCAAACTCATTCTATGAAACTAGTATCACTCTAATACCAAAACCAGACAAAGACACATCAAAGAAAGAAAACTTTAGACCAATATCACTGATGAACATAGATGCAAGTGGGGTTTATCCCAGGGATGCAAAGTTGGTGCAACATCCAGAAATCAAAAAACAAAATTCATCACATCAATTGACTTGAAGTTAAGAATCATATGGTTATTTCAGTAGATGCCAAGAAAGTGTTTGGTAAAATACATCACCCCTTCATGCTTGAAACACTGGAAAAAATAGGGATAGTGGGAATGTACCTCGACATTGTAAAGGCTATCTATCCTAAGCCCATGGCCAACATCATTCTAAATGGAGAAAAACTGGAAAAATTCCCTCAAAAAACTGGAACAAGACAGGGATGCCCTCTTTCACCACTTATATTCAACATCATCCTTAAAACACTAGCCAGAGCAATTAGACCAAAGAAATTAAAGGGATACGAATAGGAAAAGAACTCAAGCTGTTACTATTTGCCGATGGCATGATTCTATATTTAGAGGATCCAAAAAACTCCACTAGAAAACTTCTAGAACTAATAAATGAATTCAGCAAAGTAGCAGGATATAAAATTGATACACATAAATCTAATGCATTTCTTTTCATAAGTGATGAATCCTCTGAAAGAGAAATTAGGAAAACCACTCCATTCACAATAGCCTTCAAAAAAAAATGCTTGGGAATCAATCCATCAAAAGAGGTGAAAGACCTCTAAAATGAAAACTATAGAACACTAAAGAAAGAAAATAAAGAAAACCTTAGAAGATGGAAAGATCTCCCATGTTCTTGGATAGGCAGAATTAATATTGTCAAAATGGCCATACTACCAAAAGTGCTATACAGATTCAATGCAATTCTGATTAAAATTCCAATGACATTCCTCATAGAAATAGAGAAGGCAATCATGAACTTCATCTGGAAGAATAAGAGACCTCAAATAGACAAAAGCTATTTGACCTTAAACTGTACTACAGAGCAACAGTAACAAAAACGACATGGTACTGGCACCAAAATAGACAGGCAGACCAATGGTACAGAATAGAAGACACGGAGACAAACCTACAAAAATACAGTCACCTCATACTAGACAAGGGAGCCAAAAACATACAATGGAGAAAAGATAGCCTGCTCAACAAATGGTGCTGGGAAAACTGGAAATCCATATGTAGTAAAATGAAATTAAACCTCTATCTCTTACCTTGCACAAAACTCAACACAAAATGGATCAAAGACTTAGGAATTAGACCAGAGACCCTGCACCAAATAGAAGAAAAAGTAGGCCCAAATCTTCATTATGTTGGCTTAGGATCAGACTTCCTTAACAAGACTTCCAAAGCACAAGAAATCAAAGCAAGAATCAATAAATGGTATGGATTCAAGCTAAAATGTTTCTTCTTAGCAAAGGATACAATCAATAATGTGAAAAGAGAGCCTCAGAGTAGGAGAAAATCTTTTCCACATGCACTTCATATAGAGCACTAATCTCCAAAATTTATAAAACACTTACAAAACTTTTCACTAAAAATACAGAGAACCCAATCAATAAATGGGCCAAGGAACTGGACAGACACTTTACATAAGAAGATGTTCAGGTGATTACTAAATGTATGAAAAAGTGTTCAACATTTCTAATTACTAGATTAGATAAATGCAAATTAAAACAATTCTAAGATTTCATCTTACTTCAATTAGAATGGCTATTATCAAGAACACAAATAATAACAGATGATAGCGTGGCTATGGGGAAAAAAGCACACTTTTACATTGCTGGTGGCATTGCAAATTGGTACAGTCACTCTGGAAAGCAGTGTGGAGATTCCTCAGAAAACTTGGAATGGACCCACCTTTTGACCCAATTATCCCACTCCTCTGTTTATACCCAAAGGACTTAATATTAGCATACTACAGTAACACAGCCACATCGATGTTTATAGCAGCTCAATTCACAATAGCTAGACCGTGGAACCAACCTAGATGCCCTTCAACAGATGAATGGATAAAGAAACTGTGGTATATATACACAATGGATTATTATTCAGGCATAAAGAATAATAGTATTATGGCATTTGCAGATAAGTGGATGGAATTGGAGATTATCATGCTAAGTGAAATAAGCCAATCCCCAAAAAACCAAAGGCTGAATGTTTCCTGATAAGTGGATGATGATATATAATCGGGTTTGGGGTGAGAGAAGAATGAAGGAACTTTAGATTACATAGAGGACAATGAGAGGGGGAGGGGGAGGAGGTATGAAAAATGGTGAAATGATACAGACATCATTACCCTATGTACATGTATGATTTCATGAATGGTATGAATCTACACATACACAACCATAGAAATGAAAAGCTGTATCCAATTTGTATACAATGAATCAAAATTAAGTCTATAAAAATTTTTAAAAAATAAAAAATTAAATTAAAAAAATTTTATTTTATATATTTTTCTCTCCCTTAAATGTTTCCCTTGATTCTCCTTCTCTTTTCTTCTGCTAACAGTCAATCTCTATTATTCTCTCTCATTCTTCTTTTACTTACTGACTTTAATTTTCACTCCTTCTCCCTCAGAATCATATCCTACATCACTTTTATTCTATCCCTGTCCACCATTCAAAATTAAAAACTCTTTTGGAAACATACAGTTTTTACTGTAGGCAATAACTGATCTTATCATTTCTCTATATTGTGTCAATTAACATTATTGATGTCATAGCAGGAACTATTTGACTTAATGCTGTATGCTGTTTGCTTTGGTTGTTGTTATTATTTGTCTCCCCTGAAATAGTGAGGTATTGGAAACATTCAAGGACCTTATATGTCCATAAGTAGAAATTATAGTGCATCAGATGGTAGACACATAAATAACATGAAAAATCAAGGAAACAAATCACCCCAAACAAACCAAACACTTTAATAACAGAATCCATTGACACCACAGTGTAAGAAATTCAAAGAAAGAGTTTAGAATGTACACAGTTAAACTGATCTGCAAGGTGAAGGACAATGTAAGGAGTGAAATCAGAGAGAAAATAAAAGTGTAAGATCACTTCAATAAAGAGATAGAGATTCTGGGAAAAATCAAGCAGAAATCAACAAAATGAAGGAAACATTAATCAAATTAAAAATTCAATGAAGAGCATTACCAACAGACTAGCTCACTTGAAAGATAGAGTTTCAGACAATGAAGGCAAAACATATAATCTTGAAAATAAAGTTGACCATGGAGACAAGCTATTAACATACCATAAATAGAACTTCCAAGAAATATGGGATAACATGAAAAGACCAAATTTAATATTTATTAGGATAATGAAGGCTTGGAGATACAAACCAAAGAAATGCACAATCTTTTCAATGAAATAATACCATAAAATTTCCCTAACCTTAAAATTGAAATGGAAAACCAAATACAGGAGGTTTATAGGATCCCAAGTACACAAAGTTACTACAGACTCACATCAAGGCTCATTATGAAAACTTGGAATGCATCCACCATTTGACCCTGCTATCCCACTCCTTGGCCTATACCCAAAGGACTTAAAATCAGATGGCTACAGTGATGCAGCCACATCAATGTTCATAGCTGCTCAATTCACAATAGCTAGATTATGGAATCAACCTAGATGCCCTTCAGTAGATGAATGGATAAAGAAACTGTGGTAAATATACACAATGGAATATTACTCAGCCATAAAGAAGAATAAAATTATGACATTTGTAGGTAAATGGATGATGTTGGAGACCGTTATGCTAAGTGAGATCAGCCAATCCCAAAAATCCAAAGGCCGAATGGTCTCTCTGATAAATGAATGATGATGCATAATGTGGGGGGGAAGGGTGGCAAGAATGGAGGAAGGATAGATAGCATAGAGGGAAGGGAGGGATGGGGGCAGGGTGGGGGGTAAAAATAATAACAGAATGTGTGACAGATACCATTGCCCTGTGTACATGCATGAACGCACAGATGGTGTGACTCTACTTTGTGTACAACCAGTGAAACAATAACTGTACTCCATTTGTGTTCAATGAATCAATAAGTAAATAAAAATTAAAAAATAAATAAAAATAAGATTTTAATAATAAAATCTTAAAGGCTGCCACAGAAAAATGACAAGTCACATTTAGGGAGAAACCAGCCCAGAACTCAACTGATTTCTCAACCCTAGGTCTTCTCAAAGCTAGGTCTTCCAATAATATGTACCAAGCTCCTAATGTAAATGGATGCTGAAGAACACTATACCCAGCAAAATTAAGCTTTGGAATAGACAGTGAAATAAAAACATTCCATGGTAAACAAAAGTAAAAAAACTCCAAACTAGAAAACCTACACTGTAAAACATACTCAGGAAAATATTTCATGAATAAAATTGAAAACAAGCAAAAGGAGAAACTACACAAGAAGAATAGTTAATCAAAGGAGAAACTTAATTAAATTGAAAACCAGAAATAAATCAAAATGACAGGGAGTAAAAAAATTATTTCTCAATAATAACATTGAATGTCAATGGCCTAAACTCATCCATCAAAAGACACAGAATGGCAGCTTGGATTAAAAATAAGACCCAACAATATGCTGTATCCAAAAGACTCACCTCATGTGCAAAGACATTCAGACTGAAGATGAAAGGATGGGAAAAAATATATCACTCACATAGATGGCATAAATAAAGCAGGGGTTTCTATCCTCAAATCAGATAAAGTGAACTTGAAGTCAAAGTTAGTTAGAAGAGACAAATAAGGACATTTCATACTGCTTTAGGGAATACACATCAATGATATATAATAATCATAATTATTTATTCTCCAAACAATAGAGCATCTACGTACATCAGACAAAACCTTCTCAATTTCAAGAATCAAATACACCACAACACAATAATAATAATAAAACTGGATCGATTCTCCAAATAAAAATTAATTTAAAAAGTTATAGATCTAAAAAAAACACAATTAATAATTTAGACTTGGAGATCCAAGATGGCCAAATAGAAGAGATTGAGTTCCTGGCTGCTCCATGGCATGAAATTTAAGAAGCAGACAGGCAGCTTCTCTGAAAGGTGGGTGAACCAAAAAAAGAAAGGAGGACTTTACTAGAACCTAAAACTGGACATTCAAAGCAGACAGGGTCACAGGATGTTGGATATAATAAAATAAGGAAAAAATCTCCAGCAGCACAGCTACTGCCACAGCCAGGCTGGAAGCTCCAACCAGAGAAGTCCCTGTGAGCATAATAGAGGGATAAGGGAATTAAAGGAACCTGTGTTTTTGGGAGACTGAAGGAATATCTGAGTACAGAGAGTTAGACACCAAGGATATTTCCTAACAAACTGAAGGATGCACTGCATGATGTCCTTGTGTGGGGAAAGAAGCTGCCATCTCTCCAGGTGGAGTTTGAAGGATAAAGGAAGGAATCATTTTGCAGCTGTGGTGTGGGGGCCTGCAACTAAAGAAGGTGATTTCTGGCAAACCCAAGTTTGGCCCAGAATACAGGCAGAGTAAACACATACTGCACAAACATTGAATGTGCTCATGTGATCAGAAGAAAATCAAATGTGGAGAGAGGTTTACACAGGGGACAACTGGTCACTGAAACCCACCAACTCTAACCCTCACCCTTCAATCTGATTGCTTGCAGGACTGGCTGGGAAAGATGCTTCTGGCTTGGACCAGGGAAGGGCAGGGACAAGAGAAATTGGAGATGGAACCCAAGACCAGGAAACATGGGGTCTGCAGGTGACCGTAGAAGACTAAGAATTGGCTCCCCTACCACAGGAGTGGAACCAAGAGGAGCTCCCTGGGGTGAAGTCTTCCAGCTCATATCAGTAAGTACTGGGCACTGGAGGTGTGCTGATTTAAAATCTCCAGACCAATTAGCATTCAGTGAAGAGCCTAGAGGCCACCTAAACCCTGCCTCTAGGAACTCTACCTAGGGAATAACCTCTTTCACTGCAGCAATCCAGAGGGTAGATCATCACACTCTAGGAGACTCCACCTAAAACTGCTGAGAAGAGAAGCTGAGAATATTTTGAACTTCAACAGAAAGAACTCTTTACCTTGTTATCAAGATTTTTTTAAATTCTTTTTCACTGCTTAATTGGGATCTTAACAGTATAGGGACATTTATAGTTTCCTCTTTGTTTTTTTTTTCTTTTTTCTTCTCATCTCTAGCATTTGTGAAGTCAGTTATTTTACATGGATTAGTTTTTTGTGAACTAGGATGTTTGATTAGTATATTTTAGTTTTGTTTTTTATTCTTTTATTTTCTTTTACATTTTTGCTTTCTATATTTTATTCTCCTATGTATCTGTTTCCCTTGATTCTCTCTTTTCTTCAGCTAACAGCCAATCTCTATTGTTCTCTCTTTTGCTCTTCCTTTAATCTTTTACTTCTATCTTCTCTCCTCCTCTCTCAAATCATCACATCCTATATCACTTCTATTCTCTCCCTGTCCACAATTTGAAAATGCACTTTTGCAAATGTGCTATTTTTATTAGAGGTAATAACTGATTATACCATTTCTGTTTATAGTGATAATTAACATTGTAGATGTCATGGTAGGAATTATTTGGTTTAATGCTGTAAATTATTTGCATTGATTATTGCTATTATTTGTCTTCCCATAAAAAATGAGGTACTAGAAACCTTCAGGGACACTGTAAGTCCACAGGGTAGAAATTCTATTGCCTCAGATCCATACTGTTAGATGGGTAGACACACAAACTACATGAAAAAGCAAGGAAACAAATCCACGCAAGCAAACCAAGATACTCTAATAACAGAATCCATTGACACCACAGTGGAAGAAATGTCAGAGAAGGAGATTAGAATGTACATAGTTAAACTGATTTGCAAAGTAATAGAAGATGTAAGAGAGCAAATGCAGGTAGCAAAAGATCATTTCAATAAAGAGAGAGCGATTCAGAAAAAAATGTCAAACAGAAATCCTTGAAATGAAGGAAATAATAAACCAAATTAAAATTTAATAGAAAGCATCACCAATAGACTAGATCAATTGGAAGGCAACCTCAGGCAATGAAGACAAAATATATAATCTTGAAAACAGAGTTGAAAACAAAGAGAAGATGTTAAGAAACCATGAATAGAATTTCAAAGAATAATGAGATAACACGAAAAGTCAAATTTGAGATTTATTAGGATAGATGAAAGCGTGGAGATGCAAACCAAAGGAATGCACAATCATTTCAATAAAATAATACCAGAAAATTTTCCATATCTAAGGAACAAAAGGAAAATTTAATACAAGAGGCTTACAGGACTCCAAAAGTGCAAAATTACAACAGACACACATCATGTCATATTATAATGAAAATGCCTAGCATACAGAATAAAGATAGAATTTTAAAAGCTGTGAGAGAAAAATATCAGATTACATATAGGGGGAAACCAATATGGATATCAGCTGATTTCTTAAACCAGACCCTCAAAGCTAGGAGGACTTGGAATAATATATAACCAAGCTCTGAAAGAAAATAGAGGCCAACCAAGAATCTCTATCAGCAAAACGAAGCTTCAGATTTGAAAGAGGAAATAAAAACTTTCCATGATAAAAAAAAATTAAGCCGGGCGCTGTGGCGCATGCTTGTAATCCCAGCAACTCGGGAGGCTGAGGCAGGAGGATCATGAGTTCAAAGCCAGCCTCAGCAACTTAGCAAGGCCCTAAGCAACTCAGTGAGACCCTGTCTCTAAATAAAATACAAAATAGGGCCAATCAAAGGAGAAACTAAGTCAAAGTAAAAACTAGAAATATATCAAAATGACTGGGAACACAAATCATATCTCAATATAACCTTGAACATTAATGGCCTAAACTCAACAATCAAAAGACATAGACTGGCAGATTGGATTTAAAAAAAAAAAAAAAAGATCCAACAATATGCTGTCTCCAAAAGACTCACCTCATATGCAAAGACATCCATGAACTGAAGGTGAACGGTTGGGAAAAAACATATTACTCACATGGATGGTGAAAATAAGCAGGGGTTTCTATCCCCATATCAGATAAAGTGGACTTGAAGCAAAAGTTAATTAGAAGGGACAAAAGACATTTCATACTGCTTAATGGATTATACATCAATAAGACATAACAGTTGTAAATATTTATGCCCCAAACAATGCAGCATCTACATACATCAAACAAACCCTTTTCAATTTCAAGAATCAAAGAGAAGACAACACAATAATACTGGGTGACTTTAACACACCTCTCACACTACTGGACAGATCATCCAAATAAAAACTAAACAAATAAACTATAGAGCTAAATAATATAATCAATACTTTGGACTTAATGTACATATGTAAAATATTTCATCCATCAATGAATGAATATACTTCCTTCTCAGCAGCACACAGATCCTTCTCTAAAATAGACCTATCTTATGCCACAAAGCAACTCTTAGCAAATACAAAAAATAGAGATAATACCCTGCATTCTATCAGATCATAATGGAATACAGTCAGAAATCAACAATAAAATTTTAAAAATAGAAGCTACCCTAGCACCTGCACACTAAATAATACACTATTAAATGACAAATGGATAGCAGAAGAAATCAAGGATGAAACAAAAAAAAATACTTAAGACGTAAATGAGAATACTGATACAACATATCAGAATCTCTGGGACACTATGAAGGCAGTACTAAGAGGAAAGTTCATTGCACTAAGTTCATCATTGTAAGAATAAAAAGTCAATGAATAAATGACCTAACATTACATCTCAAAGTCCTAGAAAAAGAGGAACAAATCAACACCAAAAGCAGCAGAAGACAGAAAATAATAAAAATCAGAACTGAAATTAATGACATTTAAACAAAGGAAACAATTCCAAAAATTGACAAAACAAAAAGATGGTTCTCTGAAAAACTAAAATTGATAAACCCCTAGCCACACTACCAAAGAGGGAAAAACACAAATTACTAAAATTTGTTATCAAAAAAAAAAAAACTATCACTACAGAAACTACTGAAATTGAGGAGATAAATAGAAACTACTTTGAAAATTGATACTCAAATAAAATAGAAAACCTTGAAGACATCAACAAATTTCTAGAGACAGATGACCTCCCCAAAAAGAATCAGGAGAACGTACAAAATTTAAATAGATCAATTTCAAGTGATAAAACAGAAGACACCATCAAGTCTACCAATGAAGAAAAGACCAGGACCACACAGATTCTCAGCCAAGTTCTATGAAACTTTCAAAGAAAAATTAAAACCAATACTTTTCAAATTATACCATGAAATTGAAAAGGATGGAACTCTTCCAAATTCATTCTATGAAGCTAGCACCATTGTGATACCAAGATAAAGACATATCAAGGAAAGAAAACTTCAGACCAATATTCCTGATGAACATAGATGCAGAAATTTTCAATAAAATTCTGGCAAATCACATACAAAAACATATTTAAAAGCTAGTGCACTACAATCAATTGGAGTTCATTCCAGGGATGCAAAGTTGGTTCAACATTTGGAAATCAATAAACATAATTCATCACATCAACAGATGCAAACACAAGAATCACATGGTCATCTCAATAGATGCAGACAAAGCATTTGATAAAATACAGCACCCATTCATGTTCAAACACTAAAAAAACTAGGAATAATAGGAATATACCTCAACATTGTAAAAGCTATCTATGCTAAATCCAAGGACATCATCATTCTAAATGGAGAAAAATTAAAAGCATTCTGTCTAAGATCTATAACAAGACAAGCATATCATCTTTCACCACTTTTATTCAATATCATCCTTGAAACTCTAGCCAAGACAATCAGAAAAAAGAAATTAAAAGGATATAAATAGGAAAAGAAGAACTTAAACTATCACTACTTGCAGATGACATGCTTCTATATTTAGAAGATCCAAACGATTCTACCAGAAATGTTCCAGAATGGATAAATGAATTCAGCAGTGTCACAGGATATATATTAACACTCATAAATCAATGTGTTCCTATATATCAGTGATGAATCCACTAAAAGAGAAATTAGGAAAACTACCCCATTCATAATAGCCTAAAAAAAAAATTGGGAAATCAACCTAACAAAAAAAGTAAGAGATTCTGCAATGAAAATGATACAACATCAAAGAAAGCAATTGAAGAAGACCTTAGAAGATGGAAAGATCTCCCATGCTCTTGGATAGGCAGAATTAACATTGTCAAAATGGCTCTACTACCAAAGGCATTATATAGATTTAATACAATTCCTATTAAAATCGCAATCACATTCTTCATAGAACTAGAAAAAGCAATCATTAATTCATTTGTAAATATAAAAAACCCAGAATAGCTAAAGCAATCCTTAGGAAGAAAAATGAAGCAGGGGGTACCACAATACCAGACCTTAAATTATACTCAGAACCATAGTAAAAAAAAAAATGGCATGACATTGGCACCAAAACAGACACATATATCAATGGTACAGAATAGAAGACACAGAGACAAGCCCACATACAGTTATCTTACATTAGACAAAGGAACCAAAATCCTTCATTGGAGAAAAGATAACCTCTTCAACAAAAGGTGCTGGGGAAACTGAAAATCCACATGTAGCAAATGAAATTAAACCCCTATCTCTCACCCTGCACAAAAATAAATTCAAAGTATATCGAAGACTTAGGCACTAGAACACAGACGCTGAGTGCAATGGAAGAAAAAGTAGGCCCAAATCTCCACGTGTCAGCTTAAGAACACACTTCCTTAACAAGACTCTTAAAGCACAAAAAATAAACTCAATAATCAATAAATGGGATGGAATCAAACAAAAAGTTTTTTCACAGCAAAGGAAAAAATCAATAATGTAAAGAGAGAGCCTGCAGAATGTGAGAAAATATTTATCACACACATCTCAGATAGAGCATTAACCTCCAGGATATATAAAAACTCAGAAAACACCAAAAAAGAAATGACTCAATCAGTAAAGGGGCAAAGGAACTGAACATATATTTCATAGAAAAATAAATAGAAATGATCAAAAAATATATGAAAAAATGTTCAACATCTCTAGCAATTAGACAAATACAAATCAAAACTATACTTGATATTCTATCTCACTCCATTCAGAATGACAATCATCAAGAATACAAGCAACAATGTTGGTGAGGATGTGGGGAAAAATGTACACCCATACATTGCCGGTGGGAATGCAAATTGATGCAACCATTATGGAAAGCAGCATGGAAATTCCTCAGAAAACTTGGAATGGAACCACCATTTGACCCAGTCATCCCACTCCTAGGTTTATACCCAAAGGACTTAAAATCATCATACTACAGTGACACAGCCACATCAGTGTTTATAGTAGCTCAATTCACAATAGGTAAACTATGGAACCAATGTAGGTGCCCTTACACAGATGAATGGATAAAGAAACTGTAGTATATATACCCAATGGAACATTACTCAGCCTAAAAGAAGAATGAAATTATGACATTTGTCAGTAAATGTATAGAACTGAAAAATACTATGCTAAGCAAAATAAGCCAATCCCAAAGAACCAAAGGTGGAATGTTTTCTCTGATATGAGGATGCTAATTCACAATAAGGTTGAGTGGGAGAGAATAGAGATATTTTGGACTAGACAAAGGAGAGTGAAGGGAGGGGAGAGGGCATGGGGATAAGAACATTAGTAGAATGAATCAGATAATATTACCCTATGTGTATATATGATTACCTGACCTGTGTATCTCTATATCATCTACAACCAGATAAATAAGAAGTTATACTCCATAATGTGTCAAAATGCATTCTACTTTATGTATAACCAATTAGAACAAATTAAATAATTTAGACTTAACAGATATATATATAGGATATTTCATCCACTGATACATGAATACACTTTCTTCTCAGTAGCACATAGATCATTTTTTAATATAGTCATGTCTTAGGCCACAAAACAACTCTTAACAAATTAAAAAAAAAGAGATAATAACTTGCATTCTAACAGACCATAATGGAATGAAAGTAGAAATGCATGACAAAATAAAAAATAGAAGTTACTCTAACACCTGGAGACTAATAATAGGGTATTGAATGACCAATGGATAGCTGAAGAAATCAGGGGTGAAATAAAATAAATCAATAAATGTAAATAATGATACATCATATCAAAATCTCAGGGACACTATGAAGTTGGTTCTAAGAGAAAAGTTCATTGAATTGAGCTCATTCATTAAAAGAGTATAAAGTCACCAAATAAGTAACCTAACATTATATCTCAAAGTCCTAGAAAAAGAAGAACAAAGCAACACCAAAAGCAGAAGAGACGAAATAATTAAAATCAGAGCCAAAATCAATGAAATTAAATTTAAAAATTCAATTCAAAAAGTCAATGAAACAAAAAGTTGGTTCTTTGAAAAAATAAATAAAATTAATAAACCCTTAGTCAAGCTAACCAAGAGAAATAGGGAAAAACCTCTAATTAATAAAATTCATGATGAAAAAGGAAATGTCACCATGGACAGCACAGAAATACAGACAATAATTAGAAACTATTTTGAAAATTTATACTGCAATAAAATAGAAAATCTGAAAACATTGACAAGTTTCCAGAGACATATGACCTAACTGAAATTGAATCAGGAGGACATAGAAAATTTAAACAGATGAATTGTAAGGAATAAAATTGAAAATGCCATCAGTACCAAAAAAGAAAAACCCAGGACCAGAAGGATTCTCAACCAAGTTCTACTAGACCTTCAAAGTAGACCACACACCAATCCTCCTCAAATTATTCCATGAAACAGAAAAGGAGGGAACCCTTCTAAACTCATTCTATGAAGCTAGCATCACCCTTATGCCAAAATGAGACAAACATACATCAAGGAAAGAAAACTTCAGACCAATATCCCTGATGAAAATAGATGCCAAAATGCTTAACAAAATACTGGCAAACTGCATACAAAAACATGCTAAAAAGATATTGCACCATGATCAAGTGGGGTCCTTCCCAGGGAGGTAAGGTTTGTTCAACATAAAGAAATAAAAAAATGCAATTCACTACTTCAACAGACTTAAAGACAAGAATCACATGATTATCAAAACAGATGCCAAGAAAGCATTTGACAAAATACAGCATCCATTTATGTTCAAAACTCTAGTAAAATTAGGGATAGTAGGAACATACCTCAACATTGTAAAAGCTGTATATGTTAAACCCAAGGGCAAAATCATTCTAAAAGGAGAAGAACTGAAAGTATACCCTCTAAAAACTGGAAAAAGACAGGGATACCCTCTTTCACCACTCCTATTCAGCATAGTCCTTGAAACTCTAGCCAGAAGAAGCAGGGAAAAGAAAGAAATTAAAGGGATACAAATAGGGAAAGAAGAGTTCAAACTATCCCTATCTACTGATGACATGATTCTATATTTAGGAAAAACTCCACTGGAAAACTTCTAGAATTCATAAATTAATTCAGCAAAGAAGCAGGATATACAATTAAAACCCAAAAATCAATTGTGTTCCTAACCACCAATGATGAATCAGCTGAAAGAGAAATTAGGAAAGCTATCCCATTCAATAGCCTAAAACAAAATAAAAGAAATACTTGGGAATTAATCTAAAAAATAGGATAAATACCTCCACAATGAAAAGTATAGTACATTAAAGAAAGAAATTGAAGATGACCTTAGAAGAGGGAAAGATCTCCCATGTTCTTGGATAGGAAGAGTAAATATTGTAAAAATGGTCAAACCATAGCACTACACTGATTTAATACAATTCTTATTAAAATTCCAATGATGTTTTTCACATAAATAGAATAGCAGTCATGAAATTCATTTGAAAATACAGGAGACCCAGAATAGCCAAAGCAATCCTTAGCGAGAAAAGTGATGCAGGAAGCATCAGGATACGAGACATTAAATTATACTACAGAATTGTAGTAACAAAAACTCCATAGTAGTGACACCAAAACAGACATGAAGACCAATATGATAGAATAGAAGACACAGAGACAAACCCACATAAATACAGTTATCTCATACTAGACAAAGGCACCATAAACATACATTGGAGAAAAGAGCTTCTTCAACAAATGGTGCTGGGAAAACTGAAAGTCCATATGTAGCAAAATGAACCTCTATCTCTCACCCTACACAAAACTCAACTCAATATGGATCAAGGACCTAGATATTAGACCAAGGGCCCTGAACCTACTAGAAGAAAACTTAGCCCCAACTCTCATGTTGGCTTAGGAACTGAATTCCTCAACAAGACTCCTAAAATGCAAGAAGTAAAATCAAGAATCAATAAATGGGATTGTATCAAAATAAAAAGCTTCTTTACAGCAAAGGAAACAATCAAGATCTTGAAGAGAGAGCTTACAGAACGGGAGAAAATCTTAGCCACCTGCAATTCAAATAGAACTTTAATCTCCAAGATATATAAAGAACTCAAAAGACTTAAAACCAGAGACCATCTTCGGCTGCCAGAGTCCTCAGAGCTGAGCTCCGGTCTTCCAGCGGCACCACGGCACAGCGGCTCCTTTTGGGATTTGGCCTGGAATGGAGGCAGTCGCCAGCTCCAGCAGGGAGTTTAGGCCCTTCGGTGCCATTTTACAGCTTCCCTGGCAGAGAGAGACCATCGTTGGCTGCCTGAGTCCTCAGATGTGAGCTTTGCTCTTCTGGCAGCACCATGGGACTGCGGCTCCTGGAGAGATCTGGCCTGGAGCGGAGGGAGTCACCAGCTCCAGCAGGGAGTTTAGGCCCTTAGGCACCATTTTACAGCTTCCCTGGCAGAGAGTGACCACCTGCCACCGACTGAGCCCCCAGCGAGGAGCTCAGGCCTGCCTGGGCTCTCAAGCCCAGTGTCTCCATCACTGAGCACAGTTCTGTGCCCCCACCCCCACTTGGTCTAGTGCCCAGGTCCACACTCTGGCCCAGGGTCTAGCACCTTGCTGTATCTGATTGTCTATCAAACACCAGGTTGCCTCTGCCCAGAAGCATTGATCATTCCCAACCTGGAGGTAGTGGGACAGCAGCTTTCTTGGGTCACCGCTTCATCAAGCACCTCTCAAACTGGAAATCTGCAGGGACACTTTAAGTCTTTACAGGGAAATTGCAATCCCTCTGATTTGCACTACTAGAGGGGAAGATACACAAGCAACATGAGAAAACACGGGAAGAAAGTGTCCCAAACAAACCTAGATGATATATCAAGAGAACCCAAAGACAGCATGGTAGAAGGAATGACAGAAAGGGAGTTCAAAATGTTCATAATTAAAATGATCCGAGAAGAGAATGATGTGACGAGAGAACAGATTCAGGCTATGAATAATCAGCTAATAGAACAATTGCAGGAAGCAAAAAATCATATCAATAAAGAGATAGAAGTTCTGAGAAAAAAAAACAAAAAGAAATCCTTGAAGGAAACAATAAACCAAGTTAAAAACTCAATAGAAAGCATAATTAACAGAATAGATCACTTGGAAGACAGAACCTCAGACAATGAAGACAAAATATTTAATCGTGAAAACAAAGTCGAATAAACAGAGAAGATGGTTAGGAATCATGAACAAAACCTCCAAGAAATATGGGACATCATGAAAAGACCAAATTTAAGAGTTATCGGGATTGAGGAAGGCACAGAGATACAAACCAAGGGTATGAATAATCTCTTCAATGAAATAATATCAGAAAATTTCCCAAATATGATGAATGAGATGGAAAATCAATTACAAGAGGTTTACAGGACACCAAATGCACAGAATTACAACAGATCCACACCAAGGTACATTATAATGAAAATACCTAACATACAAAACAAAGATAGAATTTTAAAGGCTGTGAGAAAAAGTATCAGATTACCTACAGGGGGAAACCAATACAGATATCAGCAGATTTCTCAGCCCAGATCCTAAAAGCAAGAAGGGCCTGGAACAACATATTTCAAGCTCTGAAAGAAAATGGATGCCAACCAAGAATCTTATACCCAGCAAAACTTACCTTCAGATTTGATGACGAAATAAAATCCCTCCATGATAAACAAAAGCTTAAAGAATTCACAAAGAGAAAGCCTGCCCTTCAGAACATTCTCAACAATATATTCAAAGAGGAAGAAATGAAAAACAACAATCTCAGTCAACATGGGGAGGAATTACCCTAAAGACAGAGTCAAGTCAATCAAAGGAGAAACAAAGTTAAGCTAAAAACTCCAAAAAAGCTAAAATGGCAGGAAATACAAGTCATATCTCAATAATAACCCTGAATGTAAATGGCCTAAACTCATCAATCAAAAGACATAGACTGGCAGATTGGATTAAAAAGAAAGACCCAACAATATGCTGCCTTCATGAGACTCATCTCATGGAAAAACATGCCCACAGACTAAAAGTGAAAGGTTGGGAAAAAACATACCATGCACATGGACTGAGTAAAAAAGAAGGTGTTTCCATCCTCATTTCAGATAAAGCAGACTTCAAGCCAAAGTTAGTCAGAAGGGATAAAGAAGGACATTTCATACTGCTTAAAGGAAGCATAAATCAGCAAGACATAACAATCATAAATATTTATGCACCAAGCAATGGTGCATCACGTATGTCAATTGGATCCTTCTCAATTTCAGGAACCAAATAGACCAAAACACAATAATACTGGGGGATTTTAACACTCCTCTCTCACCGTTGGACAGATCTTCCAAGCAAAAACTGAACAAAGAAACCATAGGACTCAATGACACAATTGCTAAGTTAGACTTAACAGACATATATAGAATATTCTATCCATCAAAAAGCGAATACACTTTCTTCTCAGCAGCTCAGGGTTCCTTCTCTAAAATAGACCATATGTTATGCCACAAAGCTACTCTTAGCAAATACAAAAACATAGAGATACTACCTTGTATACTATCAGATCATAATGGAATGAAATTAGATATCAATGATAAAGTTTAAAACAGAAACTACTCCACGACCTGGAGATTAAATAATATGCTCTTGAATGATACATGGATAATAGAAGACATTAGGGGGAAAATTAAAAGATTCTTAGAGGTCAACAAGAACAAAGACACAACATGTCAAATCTCTGGGATACTATGAAAGCAGTGCTAAGAGGAAAATTCATTGCTTGGAGTGCATTTAATAAAAGAATGAAAAGTCAACAAATCAATGACCTCACATTACAGCTCAAAGCCCTAGAAAAAGAGGAAGAGGTCATCACCAAAAGTAGTAGAAGACAGGAAATAATCAAAATCAGAGCTGAAATCAATGAAATTGAAACAAAAGAAACAATTCAAAAAATTGACAAAACAAAAAGTTGGTTCTTTGAAAAAATAAACAAAATTGATAAACCCTTAGCCTCGCTAATGAAGAGAAGGAGAGAGAAACTCCAAATTATTAAAATTTGTGATGGAAATGGAAATATTCCAACAGACACAATTGAAATACAAAACATAATAAGAAGTTACTTTGAAAATTTATACTCCAACAAAATAGAAAACCTGGAAGACATCAACAGGTTCCTAGAGGCATATGAGCCACCCAAACTGAATCTGGAGGACATACACAACTTAAATAGATCAATTTCAAGCAAGGAAATAGAAGAAGTCATCAAAAGCCTACCAACAAAGAAAAGTCCAGGACTGAATTGATTCACAGCCAAGTTCTACAACATCAAATTGATCTATTTAAGTTGTGTATGTCCTCCAGATTCAGAAAAAAAAAAAAAAAAAGGAACCCTTCCAAACTCATTCTATGAAGCTAATATCACCCTGATACCAAAACCAGAGAAGGACACATCAAGGAAAGAAAATTTCAGACCCATATCTCTAATGAATATAGATGCAAAAATTCTTAACAAAATTTTAGCGAATCGCATACAAAAGCATATTAAAAAAATAGTGCACCATGATCAAGTGGGTTTCATCCCGGGGATGCAAGGTTGGTTCAACATCTGGAAATCAATAAATGTAATTCACCACATCGACAGACTTAAAGTCAAGAACCACATGATTATTTCAATAGATGCAGAGAAAGCATTTGATAAAGTACAGCACTCCTTCATGCTCAAAACACTAGAAAAAATAGGGATAGTGGGGACATTCCTTAACATTGTAAAGGCTATCTATGCTAAGCCCACAGCTAACATCATTCTAAATGGAGAAAAATTGAAAGCATTCCCCCTGAGAACTGGAACAAGGCAGGGATGCCCTCTTTCACCACTACTATTCAACATTGTTCTTGAAACTCTAGCCAGAGCAATTAGACAGACCAAAGAAATTAGAGGAATACGAATAGGAAAAGAAGAGATCAAACTATCCCTATTTGCTGATGACATGATTCTCTATTTAGAAGA
>JAJEJO010002729.1:0-55338 GCA_020662805.1 Glaucomys volans | reverse complement strand
AAAGGCCGAATGGTCTCTCTGATAAGTGAATGATGATGCATAATGTGGGGTGGAATGATGGCAAGAATGGAGAAAGGATAGAGAGCATAGAGGGAAGGGAGGGGTGGGATTGAGGTTGGGGGGTAAGAATAATAACAGTATGTGTGACAGACATCATTACCCTGTGTACATGTATGAATGCAGAGATAGGGTGACTCTACTTTGTGTACAACCAGAAAAACAATTGCTGTACTCCATTTGTGTTCAATGAATCAAAAAATTAAATCAAAAAATAAGAAAAAAGACTTAACACCAAAAAAAAAAAGTCCCAATCAACAAATGGGCAAAGGAATTGAACAGACACTTCACAGAAGAAGAAATACGAATGGTCAACAAATATATGAAAAAATAAATGTTTAACAGCTCTAGCAATTAGAGAAATTCAAATTAAAACTACACTGGCATTTCACCTCACTCCAGGTAGAATGCCAAATATCAAGAAAACAAGTAACAATAAATTTTGGTGAGGATGTTGGACGAAAGGTACACTCATATATTGCTGGTGGGACTGTAAATTGGTGCAACTACCATGGAAAGCAGTAGGGAAATCCCTCAGAAAACTTGGAATGGAACCACCATTTGAACAGTTATCCTACTCTTCATCTATACCCAAAGTACTTAAAATTAGCATGCTACAATGACTCAGCAGCCTCATCAATGTTTATAGCCGCTCAATTCACAATAGAAAAGAGATGGAAACACCCTAGGTATCCTCCAACAGATGAAGGGATAAAGAAAATGTTGTATATAGTCAATGGAATATTACTCAGCCATAAAGAAGAATGAAATTATGGCATTTGCCAGTAAATGGATGGAACTGGAGACTACTATGCTAAGTGAAATAAGCCAAACTCCAAAAACCAAAGGCCAAATGTTCTCTCTGCTATGTGGGTGCTAACACACAATAAGGGGGGAGGAGAATAGAAGTAACTGGATAAAACAAAGGGAAATGAAGGGAGGAAGTGGGGATGGGAATAAGAAAGACAGTAGTATAAATCCATTATAACTCTCCTATGTTCATATGTGAACGCACAACCAGCATAACTCCACATCATGTACAACCACAAGAATGGGATCCTAATTAAAATAATTTATATTCCATATATGTATGTCAAAATATACTCTACTGCCATGTATATCTAAAAAGAAAGATCAAAATGAAAAAATAATGAAAATATGACATAACAGAAACAGGATAGACATTCCCTTCCAAAAAAAGAGTTAGTAAAAGGAATATAGATGTGCCCAGGACCAAGCAAGTTCCAAATACAGCAGGGCAAATTCCCATAGATTTCAAGACTTTATTATTATCTTCTATGGCTCGATGTCCTATGATGGATGACTGCCAGACTCTGTGGCACCTAGGATTCAGCCCTCAGAGTCATTCTTCCTTTTTCTTGAAAGATAATACGTTTTGCTGCCAAGTACCTCTGCCAGACCATTTCCTTCCTGTAGAATTCAAGAAATCTAAGAGCTTTCCTTCATTTCCAGTCGTGATTGTTTCTACTATATAACATTCTCAAAATCCTTGGGCTTCCCGAGTATGTCATAAAGATCTATGCCACTATACAAGAGGGTTCTCCACAGAAGTTTCCTGGATAGCCCTGTTTCTAGCTCTGGCATCTGCTGAGATGACTGACTTCATCCATGAGTCACATGTGGAGAGTCTCTCAAGCAAAAAGTTTTCTAATCACACCATTGACCCTTTCCTCAGAACATACTTTTCCAACAGTGACTTTCCTAATTTTAGCATTCTTTCTAATCTGAATAGTTTGAGAACTTCCTAAATAATAACTTCTTGTTCCATTTTGCGTAACAATTCTTTCTTGGATTTACTTTTCTCCTTCACATTTTCCTATAAGCAGCAAGGAACAACCAGGTTACACCTTAAACATTTTGTCTGAAAATCTCAGACAAAATATCCACTTTTGTCTCTTGTTATGTTTTGTATGTGGAATGTCTTCCCTAAAGGCAATGGAAGCTTTCTCTCCTATGTTCTTCATATCTGAGTCCTCATCAGAATCACTTTTAATATCCATATTTCTACTAACTATCTCTTCAAGGCAATACAGGATTTTTATATCATGCTCTTCAAAATTTTTTGGCTTCTACCCATGACTCAATTCCAAAGCTACTTTCATAGTTTTAGATATTTGGGTTAAAGCAGCACCTTTCTTCCTAATATTAAAATCTATAAGCATTTTCCATGGCAGCTGTAACAAAGTATCACAAATTTGGTGACATAAAGCAACAGAAATGTATTTTTTTCAAAGTTCTGGAAGTCAGAAACTCTAAATCTGTGGAGCAGGCCACAGTCACTCTGGAGGCTCTTGGAGAAACTCTTCTTTGTTTCTTCCAGTTTATATTGGTTTCATGAGTTCCTTGGCTTATGATAGCATAAATCTAACCTTTGTCTCTAACTCCACATGGCATTCTTCTCTGAATGTGCGTGTCTCAAACATCTCTCTCCCTTCTCCTGTATGGACATCAGTAATTGTACTTTAGGCCTTCCCTAAATCCAGAATAACCTCAAGATCTAAACATAATTAGATACATCTTGGATAATTATAGGTTGTATAATTATATTTGGATATAGCTGTGGGGCGGGGGCTACAGTTCATCCCACTATAAGTATTTTCTGGGAAAATGATTCATTCCAAATCTGAAGCAGTAAATGCATACAATGAGCATCTTAAGACACCAGATGGAAGGCAGCTCTCAAAGAGTACTGAAGTCATGTCAAACAAGTCAGGTTCACACTGACTAAAAAAGGGCCAATTTGAGCACCAATGAAGAAAAGTACTGCAATGAATTGGAAACTATCAAATATTTTTAAATTCATGAGTTCATAGCAAATTTTAAAAATTGAATTAATTACCAGTATGTCCCCCAAAAGTTCATGTGTGAGACAATGCAAGAATTTCCAAAGGTAAAATGATTAGATTTTATGAGAGGTATGAACTATCAGTGCACTAATCCACTGATATGATTTAACTGCACAGTAACTACAGGCAGGTAGGGTATGGCTGGAGGAAGTAGTTTACTAAGGTCTCTCTGCTTCCTGGTGCAATGCCCTGATCTTCTTTCCTACAACTTACCCTTCTACCATGATGTTCTGCCTTACATTGGGACCAAAGGTAGAGAAGTAGGCTGACCATGGACTGAACCTCTGAAACCATGAGGTCTCTGAAACCATGACCCAAAATAAATTTTCCTTCTGTACATTGTTCTGGTTTGTTCTTTGGGGGTATTCTGGTCACAGCAATGAAAACACTAACTAAAACAGTTACCTTCTGAAGATGACAGGGAACTGACTATCTCGAAAACTGGGAAAGGAAAATGAACCAATCAAGTTGTTTATCTTGCTCTTTCTATATAAACTGCACCATGGGGTAGCCAAATGGTAGATGAGGTATTGCCTTATAAAAATTATTTCAACTAACAAATGGAAACAAAATGATAGAATTTTCTTATCACTATTTCATAGTCACCATGTATCGATGAATGTCACCATGAATTAATGGAATTAACGGAATGTAAATGGCTACAACATCAAGAAAGAACAAAAAGTGGACCTTATATATCTCCAAATGAAGATTTTCCCAACTTGTTTTGCCAAAGTGATCAAAAAGAGGTCTGATCAAGCTTCTGGATTCGATTGCCAATATGTAGGAAATACACAGGACACCTTGAATTACACCATAATTCTGCAAATAGCAGAATCCAGACTGCAAGAAACCACTAGTTCTTTTACAAATAAATTCTAAGAAATGAAAGGAATAGAGAGTCTATAAACCAAAAATATAATTTAAAATAAATATCAAGTGGTTTTAAAAAATGGGCAAGACTATGTCTAGGATGTATACTTGAACAACAAAACCATCAAGAAACCAAGGGAATGATTATTATAAAACTTAGAAAATGATTATTTTTAGAGGAAAGGTGGAGACTGTGATATGAAGGGAATCCCCAGTGACTGACAAAGTTCTCTTTTGTTGTGATTTATTTGTGCCTTATTTTCATTTCACAATTAAGGATTTTTGAAAGCATCCATTGAGTTTAACATTATTGGCAAAAGAAGTTTCAATAGAGTTCTAAGAACAGAAGTTAGCCTTCCAGGAGATGAAAAAAAGAGAGTAGTCAGAAATGGAGATAACAAAGGTAGACTACTATTTCTGCAAGTATGGTTGAGAATGGAAGGAAATTGATCTAGAGTTTTAGAATGACATAGGGTCAAAATAAAAGTTTTCTCTTTTCTTTGTTGGTTTGCTTTAAAATGGAGCTTGGACATGTTTATGTGCCACTAGGAAAGAAAAAAAATAGAGGAAGGTTGGAGATATAACTGAGACAAAGATAACTGACAGAGCAAAGTCCATGAGGAAATTAAAGGAAACATGATCCAAAAATTGATAGCAGAATTGACCTGAAGCTATAGTAATAATTTCTACTGAGACAAGAGAAAAGAAAGAAAAAAAAGAATTAATCTGGGGGGAGCTTAGAAGTAGAAAGCTAACAGCAGAAAAATAAGGAAGTTCCCACTCTCTAACCTCTATTTTCTCTGTTAAATGGGAAGGAGATGATCTGCCTAATAGAGATAAGTGGGGAACATAAGATATCAGGTAAACTTTTAAAATATCTAGGTGGTGTTGAAGGTTCCAGAGGGATTGTAAATTGAATTTGTAGATAACAATCCAAACATTTTGTCATTTTCTTTATCAATTAGGATGTAGAATTAAAGAAGTCAAAGATAAATTAATGAACTGTTTGCTAGCTTTTTTTCCAATAAACCTGTTTAAGCAGGGGAATCATTGACAGGGAACTGGTTGAAGTAACAAGAAAAGAAGCAAAGGGGGTTACTAATAATCTGGGACCAAGGAAGGAAATGACCAAGATCTTTAGCTTACGAGACTGGATAAATAGGGATTTAGTGTTGGAAAACAGATCTTGGAGAAAAGAAAATGAATTCATTTTCAACATTTCAGATTTTAATATCTAGTTTCTATATGTGACTCCAGATATACAGAAAAGAGATTTGATGTGAAAATACAGATTTGGGAGTCATCACTTTAATGATAGTAAGTGAAGTTGTGAAAATATATAGAGTAAAAATATAATTAAAATAAAGACAGAATCTAAAAACTTCCTGACTTACAATTAAAAAGAGAAATAGCTCCTACCAAAGTCATTTGAATGAACAGACCACAGAGATAAGGAAAAATATCCAGGTAAGGATGGTTCCAAAAGTTCAGAAAAGAGAATTTAATGGTGCAGCAATCCATATGACAATGCTGCTAAGATTCACAAAGATGACTGTTTAAAATATGTCTTATCTTTGTTTTTTAAGCATTTAGGAAGATGGGTGGCATATAGTCAGAACTCAATAAATGTGAAGTTCTATGTTGTGTCCATTTTAATAAGGGTAAGTCTCACTCTGACATTGTTAGAGCTATATAAAAGGAAGAAAGGATATTCAAGAAAGGGAAGAAGGGTTTTCTCTTATTTGAATGATACATGCATGCAGCCTCCATGTCTATCAATAGAGTCTCACAGAAAATCATAATATAAAACAAGACACATTGAAGTTTCTACAACTCTCACATGCTTGTGGGATAGACTGTTCACAGCAGCAGCAAACATTCAAATTTCCCTGGTTCTTGTTCCCATGTGGTAATGCAGGACTTCCATCTCCTTGAGAATTTTCTCCCCACCCCATCTCATCACCTGAACACATCTAAAACTCAGGATGTGCCTGGTAAGTATTCATCATAGGATGCTGCCATTTTTCCATTCTGTCATTTCTCTTCCTGGACAGTTCAGTTCCCCATCTGTCACTTCAAAAGGGACCAAGATCTCCTGTTGGATGATACTGTTGATCTCTCACCTATCAAACATGTGCTGGTATTCTACCAGGTGCCTCACCAGGTATGCTGCTCAAGACTTTTTTTAAGCATTATGACTAAACAGCCATAGCCCACTAAGTGCCACAATTACATTGATATATATGGGGAAGTCTGGCTCTCATCTTTTTGCTATGATATGTAGAAGTGTCCCCAAAGCAGTGTGGATTTTACCTCTACTGTCTTACAGAACTGAATGGAAAAGATCATTCTGTTTTAACTTCTTACTTATAGACCTCTTTCTCACTCTAAAGTTCAGACATGGATTGTTGCTCTATCTTTTCACATTATCCATGCATTTCATTAATATCTTTTTAAAGTGTGTGGTGATAAAGGATGCTTAATTTAAAGGTTAAATGAAACAAGGAGAAATAAAATGGGCTATAAATCATTGAAATAATCGAGAAGTCATGTTGCAACAGGCTACCTGGGTACATTGTTAAAGTCAAAGCTGCTCTCGTTTTTAATTCTTTAACCTATTGTACCATTTTACCACTTTTTTTACCATCTTTACGATCTTACCACTAAGCCACTTTCTCTGTATCTGATAATCTTTGGGCATTTTTAAATTTGCACTTCAAATGCCAGTCTTTAGATTCTCTTCCCATATCTCCAAGTCGAATTCCCAAGAAAGACCTGATTGATCAAACTAATTTCCATTTTTCTAGTATAAACATTTGTGGCAGGATATCTCATGGGTTACTGGTTCATCTTTGGGTATCAATGGTGACAATAAGAATGAAGTATCAGGGGCTGGGGATATAGCTCAGTTGGTAGAGTGCCTGCCTCGCAAGCACAAGGCCCTGGGTTCAATCTCCAGCACTGCAAAAAAAAAAAAAAAAAAAAGAGAGAGAATGAAGTATCATTAAGTATCAATGAGAAAACATGTAGAATTTACCTCCTATAATTAGTCTGGAAGAGTGAATGGCAAGCATTCTCAGAAATGATTTTCTTCCACTAGGAAACATGAATTCTATATAGAGTAACCTTCAGCAGAGATAATGTACTAGGCATAGTAAGCTCTCAAGTTTTTGCTCTGTGACTTAAAGAATAAGTCTCACTTCCTTTATATGACATTTAAATCCATTTAGAATATATTGCAATTTGTCTTTCCAGTTTTCTCTATTTTATTTTTCATTGAACTCTGAATAGTTAACATTTGTTGAATACTGACAAAATGCCTGGAACTTTTCTAAGAGTATCACATAGGTTTATTCCTTTACTCTCATAAAACAAAGTACTATTTTTATCCCTATTTTACCAATAAGAAAACTTAGATTAAATATCTTGCATGAGGATACATTAAGCTAGCAAATGGCTGAATAGGAATTCAAACTCAGGTACAAAGCTCAAAATCTTAACCACTAAGCCATAATGCTGCTCAAACATTAACTAATATCATTAACATACTAATAAATAAATAACAGGTACCATGAATGATTATTGTATGCTATAGGGGGCTCAGAACACAATACCCAAAATACAGTGCCTTGGCATGCTGATTACTTTGATCTGAAAAACTGAGAAGTCAAAGTCCCCCAAAACAAGATCTCTCCTGTCTTCCTTTTTCCCCCTTCTCCCATTCTCTCCACTTGTGTCATAGAAACTAGAATTTTCCCCCACTGAAGCAGGTAATAGAAACTAGAATTCCTCTAAAACAAGCCATACAACTAGAAAGGTCGCTTTCTGACATTCCCCTGCTTTTCTGTGTGAAGCATTATCAGAAAGGAATTCTCTGACCTGCCCTACCTAAAAGTAGTTTAAAAGGCTCCTATTCCAGAAGGGTCCTGCCCTACACCCAAATATCAAGAAGAATTTGAGGTCTTACTGGGTTCCCCCCTCAATTTATTACCACTAGATCATGTCCTTTTTTTTTTTCCCAATGATGTTTCTTTATGACGATCCACTTTTTTTTTTTAATCAGACTTAGCATAAAAATACAGTTATTCCTGAATCTTTAGATCTTCATTTTATGTGACTCCCCTATCACATAAAACTTTGTTAAATAACTTTGCTATGCTTTTCTCTTGTCAATCTTTTTTTTCTAAACAGGGTTGTCTGCCATAAACTTTGCAATGAATGAGGAAAAGATAATACTTTTTTCCTTTATAATACCAAAGAATGGGATAAGGACTCAACATATAAGCATTCAAAATTATATTTCCCCTGCTGACATTATGATTACACATTTGCATTACAATTTCTAGCCAAAACCAAAGCTATAATTTTTCCTCTGAGCAGCACTATAGCTATGCCCTGCAGGCTTTGATATGTTTTACCTTTATTATCATTCACTTACATAGATTTTCTTATTTCATTATGACTTCTTCAGTTCACATATGTGGTATATTATTTCAATTATAAATGGAAATTTCTCATTTTATTGTTTCCAGTTTAAATCTATTGTGGTCATGAGGTAGAAGAGAAGACAAGAAGACAGGAAGAAAGGAGACATGTGGGACAAAAACATGAGTGGTCATGATTTAAATTTCAGATTTAAAGTCCACTTTCACAAGCTTTAAAGTCCCCATTTAAAGTCCACTTCCACATACTCTGATCACAAACAACATTAATTAAATCAATTATTAGACCTTATCCACAGGTCCATAAATAATCTCTCTCCTGACCTGAACCCAAAAGAAAAACAGGTCCAAGAATACTTTTCCTCAACAAATAGATTTCTCTGTGATTTATATTCAGGATTTGATTACTCATCTACATGACATCCTTACAAGCAATTCCTCAATATTATACCATAATAGTACTTTTTAAATTCCCAAAGCAGAATAAAACCCCTTAATGGGGAAACTGATAGATTTTTCATCAAAAACAAGAAAGGAAAACAACCCCTAATAGGTAATGATTAACAGTGTCAAATTGTTAGGTAGCAGGTAGACAGGATTAAGTGGGTCAGGGGTTTAAGAAAATGGTACAGAGCAAATTGGTTAAGCAACAGCCCTGCTTCACTGCTGCTTCAAGATCTGACAAGATAACTATTTCAGGATCCTTGTTTGATCTCAGCCCTATAAACTACTCCTCTTACAATGATAGGAAGATAGATAAATTCAGGGGTTAAAAATCAAAGGGCAAGGATATGGTTGCTCAAAAGGGCCTAATGGTTAAGACATCTTAGGCAAGACACTATGCAAACAACCAGAGACCAGAAATTACCACACCTGGAAAAGCAGGATGATTAAGACCAGAGTCCATTATCCAAAAATTCTGCAAAACCAGATCCAATTAGGACATATCAGTTAGGCCAAGATGACCAAGAGTTGCCCTCAAGGTGGTTAGCTAATGTCTGTTAATCCAGAGCGCAGAGGTGATAACTTGGGTAGGATCTGCTAACAATCTCCCTCCTACCCTAATAAAAGCTGGGACACAAAATGGGTCCCCTCTGAAAGGACCCACACTCTCCCTTGAGTGTCCTTTCCCCCTACTTCCTTCGCTCTGAAAAACTTTACTATACTGCCTACAGTCCTGCTTGAAATCCTCTCATGCAAGAGTACAAGAGACAAGAACACAACTGCAATCTCCGGTAAGATCTTATCTCAGGTATGACCTTATCTGAAGAATCAAAGTCACCAACACAGGACTAAAATTACATATATAAACATGCCATGCTAAAGTGAAACTAGCAGGTTCCTCTCCAACATTTTCTCAGTGGCTGTACTTCTGCCTTTCTCTCAATAAAACCAACCTGAGCCTCCCTTTGACTGAACTCTAAAGACCGTAGGGACCGAGGGGAGGTGCACATCCCTTGGGGAACCTCCTCCATGTCAGAGAACACACTCGGAATGATATCTGGGAATATGCTGGAGTTTGTTTTGAGTTGTATTCCATGTGCACCAAGTTTCCTCTATTTCCAACTACTCCTCAGGACTGGCGGTAGTTTAAGAAAACTTCAGCGGTGCCTTCTGTGTGTGAATCCAGGCATAAACCAGCCAGTGGTGAGTCAATTGTAGTTATTCATTTTTCTTTCTGTAACTCTTTTCCCCTCCATAGTCAAAACATAGCTACTACTGCTTCTAATTTAAAAACAGAAAAGGAAGAAAACTACTAGTATTCGCCGTACAGCACGGCTCCTTGGCTCCTTTCATCGACTGGGAGGGACCCGCGAGCCGCCGCAGCACGGCGCTCCCCTGCGCCCGAGCGCCGCCCGCCGGCCGCCAGGCCGAGGGGCGGGGCCGCGCGGCGTGCTGACGTCAGAGAGGACCGCGACGCCACCGGGTCCGCGGGTGCTGACTGCGGCGGCGGGTCTGTGAGCAGAGCCGGGCCTGGGCAGTGGCGGCGCCTTAGGACCTCGCGCGCGGTCCGCGGGCTCCGGGGCGGGGGCTCCTGCGGAGAAGCCCCCTCCCCGGGGAGGCGGGGCCTGGGCGAGCTCCGGAGCCGCAAGCGGCGGCGGCCGGGAACCATGCATCAGAAGCTGCTGAAGAGCGCACATTACATCGAGCTGGGCAGCTACCAGTATTGGCCGGTCCTGGTGCCCCGCGGCATCCGCCTCTACACTTACGAGCAGATCCCGGTGTCACTCAAGGACAACCCGTACATCACCGACGGCTATCGGGCCTACCTGCCCTCCAGATTGTGTATCAAAAGGTACAGTCTGACCCCCTCCCCTCCTCTCACCTACACCTTTTTTGTCTGGTCTTTTCGCCGCTCTCCGGTCTTTGCTCCGTGCCCAGCATTTTTTCGCAACCCTATCCTGCCATCTCTTTTCTGCCTCCCTATCTCCCCTCCAACCCTGTCGGTATCTTTGATACACGGAGTAATAATGATAGTAGCAGTGATCATAATTGCCAACTCTCTTGTGGCGCTTTGCTGTTTACAGAGCGCTTTTACATCCTTGATTCCATTTGATACTCATTGGGATACATGTTGGAATCGACCACCCTGACAATGGCTGAGCCTTTATTTGCCTTATGTATACCTAAGCTTTGTTTCTCTTTAGAGCAGCGCTGTGGGAATTCAGATGTTTTGGGCAAGCTAAAATACTTGTATAATAGGAAATATGTTCATATTGTCATGCACAATATTTAGAAAGTCCTGATTCATTCATTTAGCAAATACTTATGGAGCCCCTGCTAAAAGCTAGGTTCTGTATCAGATCCTTCAAAAAACAGCAGACTCTGCTCTTGTTCTCAGCAAGCTACTAAAGTCTAGACTGGGTGACAGACATTAAAGAGATAATTACACTATTACATAATAGCCATTGTGGAAAATGCAGTGTAGGAAAAGCTCTGTAGCTGAGAAGAGCTCTAACGGGCACCTAGCCTCAACTAGAGGACCTTAGAAGCATTTCTAAGAAAGCAGTTTCTTTGTCATTCCAAACCTTTAAAATCAGATTCCCTGGAAAGCCTGTGTTTAAAAAAAATCTGAAAAATTGCTGTTCTAGTTTTTAGAATAGCTGTCAAAATTCACCATATGTACTAACATACAGAACCCAATTTTAGGATAGTTAAGATACAGCTATTGTATCTTAACTCCACATTAGCTCCATATCATTGTAGTGGCAAACCCCAGTGCTGGAATGTGGGCAGTTGAATAGCTCAAGCAGCTACCACTGTTTGATTCTTGATCTTTCCAGCATGGTCATTCTCCATTCCTATTTCCTTTTGTCCTGCCTTGAAAGTGTTTTTGTGACTCACAGTCACAAGGTGACATCATTGTCCAGCCCTCTAGCTTGAATGGATGGTTAACAGGACTTCATATTGTGAATCCTAATTATTATTTCACTTCCCCATGCCTCCTGCGCATGAGTGGTTGCACAGGAAATCAGACCTGGACCCTGCTTAGGATATGGAGTTCTATGAGGATAGGGCAGGCAGCGAATTGTCTTAAAATATTTTATACCCACCTGCCATTAGTCCTCAATATGTTGATGTTTAGAATCCACATCTCATGGAGTGGAAATGAAGTATAAAGCATTAGATCTTGAACTGTTGAGTCAGAAAAACTTGAGTATCTCAAACTGCCAATGAATAGCTGTGGGACTTTGAGCAAAAGTTAACATTATTTACCCTACTTGTAAAAGTGAGAGTAATCAAAATATCTGATTCAGTGGGTAGTAAAAATTAGATGTGATTATGTATGTAAAGCGCTACATAGGATCTGACACCTAATAAGCACTCAATAGATGTTGCTATTATCAGTGATTTTGAACAGATAATGGCAATGAAGATGATTATTGATTTTTGAAGTGGAATAGAGTATGGGGGGGTACCTAACTTTTTATGCATTAAAAGTAGATCCTCTCTTCAGGATATTCTTCCAAATGTTCTTCCCACCAGCTTGATCTTTTTTAGGTTTATCCCTTGCCCTCTTTTCTTTCAGCTTTCAAGAGTGACCAGGACATATTTTGGATATGAGAAGAGGTTTTGTATATCCTAACAGTTCTCCTAATACTCTGTTAGTTAGAAGGAACATGGAAAAACTGTCAATTGGGGTATACTGGGTTTTAAAAAAAAAAAGTTCTCAGGAAAAAAGTAGAGGGTAGTATGGATTTTCAAAGTAGTTCTGCAGTTAGATGTTTTCTAGGTTATTCATTCATCCTCTCTCCAAAGGCTTTACACTAGATGCTTTAAAATATGTGCTTTAAACTAGATAAAGTCTAAGAATAAAGGATGATCATTTGATAATTTGAGACCTTGTAGTGTTTATCACTTATAAAAATGAAAAAGTAAGAAGAGCCATGGTGACTGTTGCAAATTCAGTGAGTTATATATTAATGCTTATTAATAAGGATTTCTGAATCAGTGACTATCAAGACCTCAGTTTAAGCAAAAAATAAGATTTTGTTAGAGAAATGCAAGAGTGTTTTAATCTTTAATCATTGTATCATCTCCTTGTAAATCAGATGAGTTCTGTCCATACCTGAAGAACCATTTCACAAAATTAAGGAAGGAACTGGAGGGAAGTTGCAACAGCCTATAATTCAGTTCCTTTATTTCGTAGATGAAGAAACTGAAGCCCAGAAATCTTAAGTGACTTGCTCTTGATTGCAGAGCTAATTTGTGGCTGGGATGGAAAGGGAACAATGGGCCTCTTGACTTCTGGTAGGAATGGTACATTCTTCACTATCATGTACTGCCAAAACCAGTCAGTAGTCAAGAAATTTTAAAAGAACACAAATAGTATGCATATTATGAGTAACCTCCTATTGTTCCTGAAAACGATAAACTCACACCATCTGGAGACTAGTCTGGAACATCTATAGCAGCATTGTTCCAGCAACTTCTTTAAGAACCTATCCAATGGATCAATTTGTATTTATTCTGCTTCTCTAGGTCTATTCAACTTTGTATTTAATGAGTACTTATTTTAAATTTGTGCCTAACCTCATCCTAAGCTGCTTTTCAGATACTGCTTTTTTTTTATTTTTTATTTTTACGTGACAGTAGAATGTATTTTAACATAAGAAACATAAATGGAGTATAACTTCCCACTTTTGTAGTAATACTTGACGTGGAGTTAAACTGGTCATGCATTCATATATGAACATAGGAAAGTTATGTCTGATTCATTCTACTGTCTTTCCTATTCTCATCCCACTCCTTTCCTTTCATTCATTCCCCTTAGTCTAATCCACTGAACTTCTATCCACATCCACTTATTGTGAGTTAGCGTCCGCATATCAAAGATTATTTGACCTTTGGTTTCCACATACTGATTATTGAAGTCAGTGTTCTAGCTAACAGTTTTTATTTGCCAACTCATTTCTGTAGACATTAATGAATGATGGGAGCAAGCACTCGCTTAGAAAAGTGGTGTACTGCAAATGAAGGGATAGATGAGTGGTACTGGCCATCAAAGAGCTCATGGGCTGAGGATGGGACATTTACATGTAAATCAATGTAATGGAAGGAAATTGTACCTATGATAACAGAGTTAAGCACCAAAATAACTCTTAAGATGCTAGGATTGGTGGAAGTTTGGAAAAAAGACTAATTAAATGACAATTAAATTTTAAATGACACAGATGGGGTTAAGGCCTTAAAGTAGCAAGTATTAGGCAACTCCCCCCAATTTTTCCTGACCTTTGAATGCTGACAGTTAAGTGAGCCAGTATGAATCTGAGCTGCATGTTTGTTTACTTTCCAGTTTGTTTATTTTATCTAATGAGACGGTAAACATCTGGAGTCATTTGCTGGGTTTCTTTCTCTTCTTCACCCTGGGAATATATGATATGACATCTGTGTTACCTTCGGCAAGTGCATCCAGAGAAGATTTTGTAATTTGTTCTATTTGTCTTTTCTGCTTCCAGGTAAGTCATTTCCCAAACACTGTTACTGGTAAAGAGAACTTTTATCAGGCAGGCTTGGGCATGTGGCTCACCACTTGCTTTGAAGAGCTCCCAAAATGGCATACGGGTCAGCTTATTTTCTTTCATAAAACAAACACCAAAAAAGCCTCTTATTGTCATGTATTTGTATGTTATGGAAGTATATTTGAAATTCACTGTTTCAAAGATTGAAAAAAATTGATTCTCTCCTCTTTGTCATTTTAGACACTTCTGCTTTAAGATTAACACAAGGATATGAATGTCTTACTATCAGGCTGAAGTAGATCACTAATATCAACTTAAAACCTGTTTGGGAGGATTTCTTAACTTTTCTGTTTTTATAATATATCTGTGATTTTCATACTTGTTATTTTCATACAGCTTTTATTTTACTGTCTTTTTTTTCTGGTATTGGTCTTATGTTCTGTTGCTTTAATTTTAATTTCCTTTGATCCTTTTATACTTGCCTGGTTTCAAATATTTTCAGTTTCTCTTCCTCTCTGCTTCTCATATTCATTCCATTACACTTGCATTTTTTTTCAAGGATATACAAAAATGCCTTTAAAAATTACATTTAGTAGATTTTCAAACAGATCATTTTAAAGCAGAAAACAAATATGGACTGTAGTCCTATTGGCATTTTAAATTTTTTAAAAATACAGAGTATACATTAAAAACACGAAAATGTTTTTAAAAAATCATTCTCCTTCATCCTGACAGATGCAGACAGTACTTTCTAGAGTTAACCTGTTGCTGCTATTTGAAAGATGAATCTATAAGTCAAATGCACAAATTTTTATTGCATGTCATTATTTTCTAGACCTTCATCATCAGAAACACAACCCCTTTTTTTCTGATTCCAATTTCTAAACTAAAATTTTAAATTTCTTTAAGGAAAAAAATATTTAGTGTTTTTATATGACTAAAAATCTATTTTTTCTTGAATTTTTTTTTTTTGGGGGGGGGGACTGGGGATTGAACCCAGGGGCACTCCACCACTGAGCCACATCCGCAGCCCTATTTCTTATTTTATTTAGAGACAGGGTCTCACTGAGTTGCTTAGGGCCTCACTGAGTTGCTGAGGCTGGCTTTGAATTCACAATCCTCCTGCCTCAGCCTCCCAAGAGCTGGGATTACAGGCATGCACCACCATGTCCATCTTGAAGTATTTTTTAATTTATACTTTTCTGAGGTTTAGTTTTTGTCCTGACTAGAGCTAAAATACCTCTTAGGATCCATCTCCAGTTGTATAATGGAAATGAGTTAATTTCTTTATAGTAACATTTTTAGATGTAAGTTAACATTATTAAGATGCTCTTAATAATTATAAACTGGTTTGTAATCTACTGTCAGTGGTATAAATATCATCTACTTTGAAAATCCTGTTTCCCTCTACCCCAGGCCTGTCCTTTATCCCTTTCACCACCTGCCACACCTAATATTAGTTCAGAGAATACATATTAATTTTCATTTTGGCCTGAGAAAACAATACATTGTAAAACTAAAAGGGTTAAATAATTATAACAACTACCCAGGAAAAGATAGATTCAAAGTGTTATGGTAACTTGCCCAGGATTATTCAGCTAGACAGTAAAATTCTGTTATAACTGCTAGTGTATGGATCTATTACATGTTGTACAACCTGCTAAAGAAAAATGAACACATCTTCCCTACAAGAAGAGTACTTTTTTTAAAATTATGAACTTTTAATTAACTTGTTCACCTGAGTTTTCTGGATTCTTAGGATCAGCAGGCAGCACAGTAAACCATAAATCTGTTCATTAATATTGACTTACATCTAATTTTTAAAAGACATCACTTTTTTTTCTCACTCCTATTCATTCTTTGTGCTCAGTGCTTTTTTCCCAGCCAGATTTGTAGAGGACATTTTGAATAGTAGAATGTAATTCAGGATTTGGGAGCTTTTCACAGGTATTTTCTATTTTGGAGAAGAGTGGAATCTGAGAATGCCTTTCCCCAAATTTAGTTTATTTATATTCAGTTCAACATATATTTGTTGAATGCCTCCTTTATACTTCCAGGTCCTATACTAGGTAGCAGTGATACAATGCTGAGCACAAAATCAGCAAGTCATGAAACCACATCATTCATGTAGGAGTGCAGAGGGTTAGTAAGGAAGGGAATTTAAGCAGAATAAATAATTATGTAAAAGCCTAGAAGCAGAGACAACTTAGCACTTTCTTTTTTTGCAAATGTTAGTCTTTATGTTTAAATCCTGGGATAATGGAAAAAGGTAAGGCTGGAAAGATATGCAAGGGCCAGATCTTGTGGTATTTTGTTATCATGCCAATAAGCTTAGATGTATCACCCCCACTGTCAGTGGCCTAGTACAGGCTCTGTTCCCAGGGTTTTTTTCTGTAATCCCCAACCTCACCCTATCTGGTCCTCATCTTGTAAGGGAGCATTTAAAATCCTCAATAGTATCATTGAACACTATAATTATATGCCTGAGGTATCCCATAAAAACTTTGTGATAACTGAAACATACCCAGTTGGTCAATTTTTTTTTCATTTTTTAAAGAAACTCTTAATGATGACACATTCCTTTTAAAACAGGGCACATTAAACATAAGTTTAAACATAACAGGGCACATTTAAAAAGATTAACTTTTTAAAAGCTTGGAATCTGTATTAATATTACTTCCCTTCCCCTTTGATGCAGTTTTTCCCTTTTACTTCCTTTGTGACAATTGAATGAGCTTTTTTATTGTTTCTTATTATTACTATAAGTATATTATATACTCATGTAGAAATTCAAGCAAACAAAAAAAGCCTATGGAAGAAAGTAAAAGTCACACTTGACATTTTGGTTAAAATTCATCCAAACATTTGTGTATGCATTCCTACCTTACATCTGCCTACTGCTTGCTCATCTACCTGTCTACCTAATTCCATGCCAAAATTATCTCTGCTTGCTGATTTGTGTCCAATTCTTGTATCATTCTACACTACAACAATGAGACTTTTCCCTATCATTGAGAATATACACCACAAGACTAATCTGAGAAAACCACCAAGCTTCTTAAAGTTTTCTTTAATTGGGCCAGTAAACTCTCATTGGTAACTTAATAACCAAAAAACCACAGACCAGGAAGGATTTTAGACAGTGGATGAAGAAGTGAAGTTGTGACTAAATACAATGTTTATTGTTCCATTTTTTCCACATACACCCCCATTGGCAATGACTTATTATAGGCTCTTGTTAATGCTGTCCAGCCTATTTCTGTAAAATCTCCCCTTGGCCCATCTAGTCTACACCTCAAAAGGGTGCATATAAAATCTTTAAGAGTATCACACCTGGTCTATAATTTTGAAGTTGAAATCCCTTGATGTGTAGGACTTGTCATAATCATGACATGAAGAAAACCACAGGCATTCTTTAATGGCTCTGTATTTTTCATTATGCTACTTTTCTCTGTGGACCCCCAATAAACATACGCATGCTTTCTTGTATGTTCCTGATGAATATCAGCAGAACTCAAGCTCCCACATAGGTGGTAGTCCTGTGATTCACCTTTCCTCCCATTAGTACCACCCCCAGATGCACAAATACACTCACAGAACCAACCAGTACCCTGCCTCTTCAATTTTCGAATTATACTTTACACTGACTTTTCCTTTATGACTTATTAACAGTACTGTTTGTTTACTTGTTTCTCAAAAATCATTTCAAGAATAGAGGTTTTATCTTTAAAATCAGTAAGCCATGATTATTTTCTTTGGGGACAATAAAGCCATGTTTACCTTAGAATTCAAAAGTAAACTCTTTATAGTGCATCTTATATGCTCATGAAGTCTTAAGTAAAAAGAGCAAATTACAGAACATATAGTGTGAGTGCACTTGATTAATTTTTAAAAGTATATATCTTGTATTTGCAGACTTTTTTGCCTTTTTTGGGGGGAGGGGATTGAGATTGTGTTGCTGGGGATTGAACCCAGAGCCTTGTGCATGCTAGCTACATCACCAGCCTGCAGACTTCTATATTACAGGTTTTTGGCATACACATTGAAAATATCTGGAAGGATGCATAACAGATGTTATCAGTGGCTACTTTTGGAGAATAAATTGAGTGGGAGTGGCTTATATTTTTTATATCATATAGTTCTATGTTCTTTGATTTGCTTAAGGATGTGTATTGCTTCTTTACTATATTTTTTTTTAAACTCATTCATGGATGAGAATACCCTCACATGATATTTTTAAAAACATTTGCACTGTGTAATTTCCCCACTTCTGTTCATAATTGTTATATAAAAAATTGTTCATAATTTTTATATAAAATAACTATCATTTTAAATTTCCTTTTTTGTGATTCTTATCCCCATTTTACACATGAGGAAATTGAGGTTTAGAGAAATGACATGTCTTACCCTACTGTAAGCATAGAGCTAGAATCTAAGACAAGACGTATTTGACTTGAAAGCCTGCACTTCTTTTGGGGGGCAGGGGATACTGGGGATTGAACCCAGGGATGTTTTACCACTGAGCTACAGAGCTACATCCCCAACTCCTTTTATTATTTATTTTGAGATAGTGTCTCACTAAGTTGTTTAGGGTCTCGCTAAGTTGCTGCAACAGAAAGCCTGCACCCTTAACCAGTACCCTGAATATCATGCATGAATTACTTTAGTTTCTTTTTGTTTCCTTTTTTTAAGGTTTCTTTTTATTTTCCATAGGTCTGTATGCTTTGCTCTGTGGGCTATCATCTTTTTTCTTGCCATCGGTCAGAAAAAACCTGTCGAAGATGGATGGCATTAGATTATGCAGGAATTTCTATTGGAATACTGGGCTGCTATGTCTCAGGAGTATTTTATGCATTTTATTGTAATAATGTAAGTAACTAGAACATTTCACATTCTACCTTTCATGTAGGTCTTAGATTTTCTTGCAATAGTTCCTTTGAATTTCTGAGTAAGTAACTACTTACAGAATAAACAGAAGAGTCTTGTGTAGGCATAAACTTATTTTTCAAAAGGCCCCTCTGATCTCTAACATCTGTTCCATACTTATTTCACTCCTTTTCTACTGAAAAAAATATATATTTGAAATTATCTCTGCATCTTACTGTAGACATTGAATTATTAATGTTCCCATTATATTCATATGGGTATATGGTTCCTTATATATATGCACATTGCATATCTTTAATTTTTGTGTTTATACAATTGAAGTTAAATAAAGTTAACTTTTGATAAAATAATGAAATTGGCTACCATTTTCCAGTTCCCTTCTTATCCTTTATCTCTCATTCAATGAAAAAAAGAAAAGGTATAGTTGTGCATGTTTTGATTCATTTTTGGGAGCCATGTGTGAACTGTGTATGAACTGGGCAATGTTTGCGATTAAAGTAGGGAAGCTGCTCTTTTGGGAACCCCTGGGTGAAATTCCCCAGTTCAAGAAAGCCCAGATCATGCTGGTACCCTGACCTAGCTCATAGCTCCAAGTTCAAACACAGCCTCTGATGATGTATGTAACCTGCCAAGAACTGAACAATCTGTTTACCCCCACCCCTATCCTGTTTTTCAATAATAAACTCCATACTAATCCCCTTTGGTCTGTAATGCTATAAAGCAAGCATGGGCTTTTTCTTTGTTAGAAATCAGACCCCTCTGGTTGGCTCAATCAGTCATGCTCCTGCTTTGAAAATACATAATTCTTGCCTTTTGTCTTTATTTCTTGATACATTATTTTCATAACTTTTATTTCACAGCCAGCCTGTGGGTACCTACTCCTCATCCATGCAGGACGTGGGCAGGAACCCATATTCTTCTATAAGAAATATGTTTTCCTTTCCTTAGTTTTCTGTTGGGTAGTAGACCTAAAGACAGACCACATGGGTTTTGAGGGTCTTTAATAACTATAAGATATATCTGTTCCAATTTCTGGATCAACTCTGCTTTCTGTCCCTAAGGTCTCAAAACTTAGTTTTGTCTTGGGTAAAACAATATTTGCAAAACTGTTCAGATAACATAGCACCTTTCCTAAAAATGTTGCCAGACCAAACCTTAAGGAATGTAACCCTTTGACCCATCACCAGCCTGAAGGCAAACTGAGCCATGGACTCAGTACATCTCAAACTCTCCCATTCAAAAAGTCCCATTGACTCTACTATTTCTCTTTCTTTCCTACCTTATTCTTTGATTTTTTTTTTCTTTTGTCCTTTTAGTTACCTCCTTTTCAGCAGCAAGACTACACTTCTCCCTCAGGAGCAATATGTTTACTGGGTAGTTCTAGTCCTTTTCACAAGGAATAGAGGCTGTCCTTCCCAAGCCTGCCTCCGTGCATGGTACTCTAAGCCATGGCTTATTGAGAATATTGGCTGCAGCATAGATTTCCTCTTACTCTTTGGGATTCTTAAATCTGTATGATGGCAGAGCAAACTGGCAGCATATCTAGTATATAAAACTAGTAAAGGGAAAAGTCATAAATTAGGCTTGAATGAGAGCAATAGTGATTATTTCCATTTAAACATGAGCCATAGGCTAGGGATGTAGCTCAGTGTACAAATCCCTGGGTTTGATCCCCCCAGCCACCAAAAAAAAAAAAAAATTCCTTTAAATATGAGCCATTTGTTTTTTAGCCCTAATGACTTTGGGAGATAAGCATATAATTAAATATATATGCAATTAACCTTATAAATCAATTTGATTTTAGTTGTAAACTCTGTTCACGTCTGCCCAGCTTTCATAACTTACTCATTCTGCATGAAACTATACACCTTAACAGAAATGAGAGGAAGCATGCTGATAAGTAGGAACTTGTAAATGTAATAATGCAGCATTTTAATTGTTTGCTTATCCCATTCTGTATTTCTCTGAAACTGTTTTCTGTTGACCTCTTCCTAAACATCAAAATGGGACACATCAGAAAAACTAGAAAAAGAGAAGGGAGACTTACTAGAGCTAATACATTCCATGATCATATAAAGGAAAAATTGCTTTCTTTTCTGGTTTCTAATCATTTCCAAATACTCAGTTGCATTAGTAGCTCTTTACCTTTTAAGGAACACAGGGTGCTTTCAGAATGAGAAAACTGTGAACCAGACTGTCAATCCAGGAGAAGGTATGAGTACTCACCTAAAGAAACAATCCAAAATTGTGAGTCAGGAGGTGAATAACCCTAGAGTTCTCTGGAGCCAAGTTAAGAACTCACATCTTTTGTGAGCTTCAATACCAACTTTTCAATGCTCATTTAAATACCTGAATGTCCCATAAATCTTTCAAACAATATATTTTAAAGCAAACCTTTTTTCATGCTTCTCATCATATGCGCCCCAAACCTGGAACATCCTCATTCATTTCCTCCATTAATGCAAGCCACTTGTTGGCCTTTCAGGATAGAAAGGGTGGAGCCTTCCACATAACCATTCAGCCTTAGTGTACTTAAGAAATGCTTCCTCAGCCTGGTGCTCACATCTACATTCTTCAACAGAATTTGGTTCTCTTTGAATAAATCTCTGATAACTTTTTAGAAGGCCCCCCCTCACTTCTTTGTTTTCTGCACTGATGTCATTTGAAAAATGACCCTGTCATCCCATTTTTAAAGAACTCTGCTATTCCTGAATGACAGCATGATAAAGCTCAAAATCAGTAGCATGACCTTGGTGCCTTTCAGCTGCCTCCCAATGTCCCTGCTGCACTTGCTGCCCCTTTTCCTGAGAGCTCCTTCCCATACAATATTAGCTTAAATGTTGCCTCAGTTGTGAAGCATTTTTATCCCAGGTAACACTGTTCTCTCTTTAGTGGTTCTACAACTTTGTTTGAAACTCATAATTTTTATCATTAGATTATGATCATTCATTTAAGTTTGCCCCTCCCAGAGTCCATGTTCTCATCCACTGGGAGAGTCCATGTCATAGTCAGCTATGTTTTCACAGGACTTTTAACTGTGCTTCAGATATAATAGGTACTCAGGAAATGCTTTTGTAGGAATAAATGCAGTCTTTTAATAGCTCACTTCAGAATTTGGTTTGTCATTCTATGAAATGTAACAGTTGTATGGCATATGCATTTTTTTTTTAAGGAAGGTAAATAATTCTGTTTGGATCTGAAAATACCAAGTAGTTTGGAATGTATTATATACAAGCAAAATTTACTCTTTTCCTTCCCTTATTGTTAATAATAGAATTAAAGTTTGATTTCCTTTCATTTCAGTATTGGCGACAAGTATATTTGATCACAGTGCTTGCCATGATCCTGGCAGTGTTCTTTGCTCAGATTCATCCCAATTACCTCACACAGCAATGGCAGAGGCTCCGTTCTATCATCTTTTGTTCTGTTTCGGGTTATGGAGTAATCCCTACTCTTCACTGGGTTTGGCTCAATGGAGGAATTGGTGCTCCTATTGTACAGGTATATTAAGTGTCATCGATATTTGTTTCATTTTTTTATCTTTCAATTTTATTTTGGGTAAAGTAGTATAATCAGTAGTGGGTGAGTTTGTGTCATTTGAGAGCATATTTAATTGTATGTTGACACCATAATTTTCATTGTTATATAAATAAGCATACCATTCAAAAGCATTTGTAAAGTCTGATTAGTATTTTTTTCCTGAATGTCTTTCTGTGAAGTAACACATTCTTAGTTCTCTTTCTCTTACCTTTAGTTTGTAAAATGCCTAAGTCCTTATCTGCGGAGGACTTCAAAGTTTCTAGCTTTGTCTCTAGATCAGTGGCAATGCCAGTGATTACCAAAATATAGAAGTAGGAATACTTGATTTTTTTGGTGGGGGATAGAGGAGTTGGAAAAGATTTTTTTGTTGAATCTCTTCAATTTGAGGTATCAATAGGATATGAAGGTAGACATAGGGTCTGGAATTTAGGCCAAGTTTGAGACCAGTGATAAAGATTTGGAAATTATCATCACATTGGTTGATGGAGCCAGGGAAGCATATTCAACCCACCAAAGACAATATATTGCAAATTAAAAAAGAGCTATTCATGTCAGCTGTTATGGAATAAGGGTGATAATCATTAGAAAAAGAACCTCAGTGAGAACTCAACATTCTTGAGATAAGGGTTAGAAATAAGACTTACATTCTTAGAGATACATATAAAAATGCCAATTATGTGCTGCAGAATAAACCTGAAAGTTTCTTATATAAGGACATATACCAAGAAAGCTGGCAGATGTTGGGTACCCAACAGATGTTGGGTACACCTATAATCACAGCAACTGGAGATGGGGATAAAGCAGGAGAATCACAAGTTAAAGGCCAGTCTCAGCAACTTAGTGAGACCCTGAGCAATTTAACAAGACCCTGTCTCAAAATAAAAGGATTGGGGATGTAATTCAGTGGTAAAGTACCACTGGATTCAATCCCCAATATCAAAAGATTAAAAAAAAAAAAAAAAAGAAAAGGAAGCTGGCCAAAATCATGTATATTTGTTGCATTGGGACCTGGAATGTGGTATTTTAAAAGCAGGCGTTTTTCAAGAGAATCAGCTATTAGTAAGAATCATGTGTTAGAAGAGGAAGAACTATTAGTAGTAGGCTTACATTCACTTACATGAAGTTGGCAACAGTATGGTGGGAAGCACTTAGATATGCTACTAAAAAGAAAGAACATTCTGTGACAGTGAATCGTGTGTTTTGATCTCGCTGATTTGAGGACAAGGGTGATGCTTTCTTCGTAAGATTAGGAAACTGGGAGGAAAGTGAGATAGTAGTGATGAGGGATGTAAGTGATCCTGCTGTCTGGTAAAACATTTTTCTGACAGTTTCGATTTCCTAAAAATAAGAAAATAGATGGGAAGCTGCCACCCTAAATTTAATTCTAACAAATGGATAACTTGTTAATATAGAAGTAATTAAAATTTTGGATATGGTGAACACATCCCTTTTAAGCTTATAATAACAAAGAAAAAGAAGAAGACCTATTAAGACAGTAGATATTAAAGAAATGCAGGAAAAAAATGAGAATCATTTCCATGTTCAGAAGTCTTAAAGTTGAAATATGACATATAAAGATAATGGTTATTAAGGATGGAATTCCAATATGATCATAGGTCATTCCAATGAGAAAATAAAGGGAAACTTTCAGAAAATTCTTTAATAAGCTTTAATATTTAAAAGATGGAGGAGAAGTCATTACCAAAGGTGAAAAGTTCCAGAGGGATAATCCTAAGAGGTGGGGTGAAGTTGTGTTCTAAAAAGTTTGGGAAATCTGAGGTTGATTCATCTGAGGAATTTGAGGGAGGGCCATGATAATTCTCATATATTTGAATTGGGAAGAGAAATAATTTGTTTTTATTTCTCAAATGGATTCTTGGTAAATTTGTTTTATAATCAGAATTAGGAGCAATATGTATAAGTTATAGCTGGCTGATTTTCTCAAGGCCAGGAAAACTTTTTTTTATATTCTTTTTAGATATACATGGCAATAGAATGTATTTTGACATATTTTGCATACATGGAGTATAAATTATTCTAATTTGGATCCCATGCTTATGGTTGTACATGACATATAGTTACACCGGTCATGTATCCATATATGAACATAGGAAAGTTATGTTGGATTCATGCTACTGTCTTTCTTATTCCAATCCTCCCTCCCTCCCTTCATTTCCTTTTGTCTAATCAAGTGAACTTCTGTTCTCCCCCCTTATTATGTGTTAGCATCTGCATATCAGAGAGAACATTTGATCTTTGGTTTTGGGGATTGGCTTATTTCACTCAGCATAATAGTCTGACATTCCATCTATTTACCAGTATATTGCCATAATTCCATTCTTCTTTATGGCTGAGTAATAGTCCCTTGGGTATATATACCACATTTTCTTTATCCATTCATCTGCTGAAGGATACCTAGCTTGGCTCCATAGCTTGGCTATTGTGAATTGAGCTCCTATAAACATTGATGTGGCTGTGTCACTGTAGTATGCTGATTTTAAGTCCTTTGGGTGTAGATTGAGGAGTGGGATAACTGGGTCAAATGGTGATTCCAAGTTTTCAGAGAAATCTCCGTACCGCTTTCCAGAGTACTTGCATCAATTTGCAGTCCCACCAGCAATGTATGAGTATACTTTTCTTCCCACATCCTCTCCAACATTTATTGTTACTTGTTCTCTCTGCCATTCTGCCTGGAGTGAGATGAAATCTCAGTACAGTTTTCATTTGTATTTGTCTAATTGCTTGAGATGTTGAACATTTTTTCATATATTTGTCAGCCATTTGTGTTTCTTCTTCTGTGAAGTGTCTGTTCAGTTCCTTTGCCCACGTATTGATTTGGGTTATTTGTATTTTTGGTGTTAAGTTTTTTGAGCTCTTTATATATCTTTTAGTAGCCTAACCTTTAGGGCGTCTACTCTGCTCCATTTCTGTGGACTTCTTTCTGTACAATGAAAGCCAGGCTTATGTTATTGGAGATTTATCTATAGAACAATTCAGATTTAACAGTCTTAAATTCTACCATTATATTCATAATAAATTAAGAATTCAGTAAGGTAGCAAAATCAGTGAAAAAAAAAAACATGTTTTACTTTTCAGGATTTTGCACCTCGTGTAATTGTGATGTATGTGATTGCTCTTCTTGCTTTCCTCTTCTACATCTCCAAAGTTCCAGAACGGTACTTTCCAGGTAGGTGTCTCTTTCACAGAGATTTTGTGAGTTTACTCTTTTTTTTTTAAATATTTTTTAGTTGTTGATGAACCTTTATTTAATTTTTTTTTTATATATGTGGTACTGAGAATTGAACCCAGTGCCTCACATATGCTAGGCAAGTGCTCTACCACTGAACCACAACCTCAGCCCCTGTGGCGTTAGTCTTATGTGTATGCTTTAAGTAAATGCTTCACAGAATCAAAACTTAGATTCATTTTTTAAGTATTTTTGGATTATAGAATATTTCTTCTATTCCTTAATGTTTTATAAAGCTCTAATTTTCAGAGGACTTTCACACATTTTTCCTCAGAGTATGAGTTGAACCAAAAAGTAGTGGGCAGATCATAATACAGTAGTCCCCCCTTATCTGTGATTTTATTTTCTATTTCCTGTTACCCAGAGATAAGAAGAAAATAATGAAATTGAAGAGTCTTGGCATCCCCACAATATTCATAAGAAAAGGATAGAGATCTACATCCTTCAGTACAGAGAAAAATATTTATGATGGAAAATAACAAAGATAACTGGGTAGGGTGATTATTCTCCAAAACATGTATTTGTTTTGGTGCTGTAGCTCTGGAATATGATTACCTAGAAATACTACATCAGCTGCATGAGCTAAATAAATTACTTAAACTCTCTCAGCTCCAGTTTCCTCATATGAAACACAGGGATAATACTTCTTTTGGAGTTTTCATGAGGATTAGATGAGAAAATGAACATAAAACAGCACAGTTCCTAACAGGTAGTAAGCCCTCAATAAATGCTAGCAATTATTATGATGTCCCTCAACTTGGTCTTAAAAATGAAACATGTAGATTAATGAAGGGCAAAATGATATAAATCTAGGTAAGCCTTAGCTTGACTCAAGAACTTTAATGTAGTACATAAAACAGTGTTCTTTTAATTTGGAAGATGGAGAGTCTTTTGCTTAAATCCAGACTGCAAACTTGATGCCCCTTCTTCCTGGGTTAGGAATCTCTTCCACAGTAAATTAAAAATGGGAAAGAGAAAGGATGAAAAACCCTGAATGGAGATTGAATCCACCACAGATCCTTAGGCATTCCACTGTACACTTGGTTTTTCACTACTGAGCTTTGAATTGGAGTGAGAATACAAAGAGTTGAGTGTGTAAACATCAGGTTGTGGGAATTACCAGGATATGCTCCTGAATTGAAGACCAACTATCTTCCAGGCAGAACCAGAAATTTTCCTCAGGAAACAAATTTGGGTAAAATATATTTTTGTATCTTGTTAATGATTCTTTTAAAAATTCTGCTTCTCTTCACAGACAAGTATAAAATTGACCCATAAAAATTTTTTACAGTATGTGATCGTGACCATAGTGTTTTTAGACTTTAAAATATTCAGATCCAAGGTTTAGAATTGTCTAATGTAGAAAACCTCCAGAAGATTAAATGTAATGTAACTTAACTTTTATCCAAGATGAGCTTGACATAAAATGTATTCCTTGAAGTTGAATGTGTGGTTTAGTGCAGGTTCATGAAAGCAGTAGAGATGTTAGGACCATAAATACAAAGGCTTTACAGTTGAAAGTGATAGTCTCAAATGTTCAGAGAGAAGTGTGGGGAAGTGCAGGTAGTAAATTCTGGAAAATAAAAAATATATATATAAAGCTTAAAAATTTAAATTCAGCTCACATTAAATCTTTTAAAATACATAAACACCACAGTAGTGTTTGATGGATCCATGGATGGAATTGAGTAGATCTCCTGTACTACTATTACTATTACAAGATAACCAATTTTCTTTATAACCCTCTGTATCTGTGGTGGGTTTTTTTTTTTTGGTATTATTTTGTTTTTTGGTACTAGGGATTGGAGTGAACCCAGGGGTGCTTTACCACTGAGTCACATCCCCAGCCCTTTTTATTTTTTATTTTGAGACAGAGTCTCCCTAAGTTGCTTAGGGTTATATTGGGGTTTTTAAAAAGAACCTGTGAGTTTCTTTGGGAGTAAAGGAGTCTACCCTGACCTTTGGGGGGGGGGAGGGCTGAGAACCTGTATAGAAAGAATCCTGTTGACTTACACTTTAATATCGGTGTTCTATACTAATTATTATTCTTGGTAAGAAAAAAGAGAGAAAAGGTTGGAGAATAGTTATATTACATGACCATAGACTCATCATGAGTAAGTTTACACTTAAGTTGTTATAGCTGTTCTTTTGTTATATACCAAGAAAGATCAAGAAGCTTCCCACACTTTAATTATTAATCTCCCTGGAATTCAATAGTTAACCACAAAGAATAATTAAATTATTGTCTGAAATTGTATATGAACTAATCACCCTTAGTTAATTAACCCATTACTACTTACAGAATTTTGCAGATTATTCCATTAGTCAGAGAGTATAAGATTCAGGGCTCAGGTTTCTCCTTGCACACCTGCATAAAATAAATAAGTGCTTCTAGCAGATTCACATCTAAACACAACAGTGCATCTCCTACTCAACAGATTCATACATAAATCACTCTCTGATGTGTAACCCTAGTTTCTTGTAAATTTTTTTTTCCATTATACCAGATAGGAATTGAGACATGGGAGGCAAAAGGTCAAATTCCTGAAATTAAACAAGTTAGGTTTTAAAAACACATTGTGAATAGCATTTCTAAACATTACCAGTGTACTTGATGAATAAAACCTTAAAATTAGATCCAAATATGTGTTCATCCTCTTTTAAAAACACTTGAATCTGAATTAATCTCTAGTGTCCAGGCACTGAGACCAACAAAAATTTTCTGCTGCTGAGCTATAATTCCAAGACTGAAGATTAGAAACATATTTTCTTTTAATATCAAAATAGTACAATCAGTATTAATTTCTTTCTACCTTCCTTCTAGGACAACTAAACTACCTCGGATCTAGCCACCAAATATGGCATATCCTTGCAGTAGTGATGTTATATTGGTGGCATCAGTCAACAGTGTATGTCATGCAGTACAGACATAGCAAGCCTTGTCCTGACTATGTTTCACATTTGTGAAGAATTCAGGTATGCCACCTGGTGAATTCAGTTGTTAAGCAATATAAAATGGGGACTTGTATACCCCACTATTTCTAAGATTCCCATTCATTTTTTTCTTTTCCTTCTTGTTTACTGTATCATGAGTACTACTTTATAAAAGTGGAAAAATATATATACCTAGGGATCTGTAGTAATAACTGCTTTGCAGACCCTTAAAACTACTAATTTGCTGCTTCTACAGAAAGTGAAAATTAGTTGGCAATTATAACAAACAATCCAAATAGTAATATTGAATGTGAAACTAGTGTAGAAATAGAATTCAGTTTACTTGACACCAGCTTAATTTCCTTAGGAAGGGCTCGTCTCCATTTGAAATGGAGTCATCCTGTGTGATTACTTTAATAGAAGATATTTTCATCAAATTATCAAATTTAAGTGCCTAATCAAGGTGAGGGTTGTTACAGCCTTTGTTTAATACAAGCCAAGAGAGTGATTTTGAATAATCATAGCCTTTAAATACATGGTTTGTGAAAAACTGGCACTTAAAATATTATTTCCTTTAGCCACAGGTTCTTCTATCCCTAGGAACATTAGGAATTTTTAGTTTGTCAGAACAAAAGTTTGTCTTTAAGAGAGGTATTGAGACGAGGAAAAGAACATGCAATGTTACTTTTTTCAGATAATAATCACATTATAAACTAAGGATGTGATTAACCAACAAATTCATGATCTAATAGCCAAATTATTAGTTACCCAAACCTTTTAATTCCAGAGTTTATTTAATTCCATATCATAATTGAATTCTTGAGAATGGATTGTAGATTTTGATCCTAAAATTCTAAAAGAATTTTGATGAGGAGGACTCCCAGCTCTATGGGTGCTACTTTCAAGGCCATAAGATCTGCATGGCCCTGATTTAACCCTGAACTGAACCTTAAGCCTTAGAACAAAGTAATGCTGATGCCCCATTTGAGGACTGTGCTTTGGTCTTTTGTTTATGCATGAGTTAACACTGCATTGAAAAAGTTTATATTCGCCATTTAAAATTTGGACCTGAAGCTGGATGCAGCAGCATGCATCTGTAGTCCCAATGACTTAAGAGGCTGCAGCAGGTGAATCACAAGTTTGAGACCAGCCTCAGCAATTTAGTGAGGTCCTAAGCAACTTAGTGAGACCCTGTTTCAAAATAAAATATTAAAAGGACTGGGGATATAACTCACTGGTAGAGTGTCCCTAGGTTCAGTCCCCAGTACCAAAAAAATTAAAAATGAGTAAAATAAAATTTAGACTTGAAGCATTAAATTTGTCATTTAATTTATACTTAAAAAATAGTTTGTACTAATATAATTGTTACCCTTTGTTCATTGATCATTTCATATACATAAATTAAATCCCTTAAAGCATTCATAAAAAAATGGTTAGAATATAAAATATTACCGAAGTTTCTTAATGAGTTGACAAACTGTTTTAAATATTGGTGTGTTTTCAGGATAGAATTGATTATCTAAAAAGATGTTGATTGATGTTGAATCTTATTCCCAAAATGCCTTTTGTACATTCAGTATTAGAAAAGTCACTTTAATGTGCCTCAGTTTATCCATCTGTAAAATGTTGTTCCTTTCCAGTATAGTGATTTTAGAATAGACATTTTCCATGTTGGTATCTCAGCAAGGAGAATTTTCTTCTAGTGGGCCCAGTAAGGGCACACTATATCATACCCATTATTATGGTGGAATGCTATTTTGAAAATGGCTATAGTATCTTGTAAGAACACAAGTTTGACTTACAATACTAAGTAGTAAGAGATTTTGGTGTAAATAAGATATATTTCCCCCTAAAACATCCCTTATTGGCTTACATAATACCATTGCTTTTAAGTTTACATTTTGTCCAAATGAAATACACTAAGTAGTTATTGTCAAGTTAAAAATGAAAGTCCAGTTATTTTAGGTGTGGAACCATTTTTTTTTTCAATAAAATGTTCTTAAAAAAGTCTTAAGTTTTAATTTTAAAAATTCCCATCTTTGTCATCCCATCTTTGTCATAGTGTAGGAATTATATAATACTTGCCATCCAAATTAATACATAAAAAGAACATACTTTGTTTTTAAATCATTTCTTTGAATTAAAGAGCATACAGGTCTGTAGAAAGAATTTTTCCATGTTAACACTTAAGTATTTTGTGGAAATGTTAAATATTGTAAGAAAGCTATCCTCTGATTTTTCTCTTTAGTATGATGCATTTATTATAAAGGAATATTCACATGAATGTGAGTTGCTGTCAACTATAAATACTTCTGTATGTCAGCATTTACTGATCACCTACTATGTGCACAGCGCTACTGGTAAAATGTTTTAAGACATTGTTAACATTGAAGAATATTTAAAAATTGCCTAGAAATCTGAGCCTTGTAATAATGTATTTGTTATTTTTGTTATCAGTTAATTAAACGTATACTCTCCAGCTACAGCATTAAAAAAGATGTTTTAATTTTTACCTATGTGTAAACTATAAAAGCTCTTTATCTACAGACTTTAAAAGTATATTTAAAAATTATTTTTAGCTTTTTTTTAAGTTATAGCAGTTTTTAGGGTTGTGGTTAACTCACTTAAGAAACAGTTATATTTCTCTTTAAAGCCATTTTCAAATAGCAAGATAGTGCTGGTCTATTTTTGTTTATTACACTGAGTGCAATTTCCATAAGCTGCATGGCAACATATGTATTATGGAAATAAACTGGGTTTACTAAATATATTAAGTGCTGCTTGTCATTCTTTATAATACGTAACAGCTTTAAAATCATATTTTAGAATCAGGAATGAAGAATCAGGGAATATCTGTTACATCTTATGGCTTATGGCATCCCACCTGGACAGAATGTACGATTTGAAGATTGTGATTGACTGGCATAAAGCTGTACAACTCTCCATTTGGCAGGTACCTACTAGAAATATACTTTGCCCTATACTAAATGTCAAGGGGCAAAGCCTGCACTTCTAGATTCCTTCCAGTTGCTGAGTAGATCCATATCCTCCCCAAATCATCACTTAGTAACTCCATCCCTACCAAAGTATGTAAAGAATCAGCTCAGCTATTAGAAGAGGGGCAGAAGTATCTTTTATCCGCATTGTCACAATCATCATGTTTATATTGAGGAAAGGTATAGATGTTCTTTAGTATTGAGCTCCGCTGAAATTTTGTACCATACTTCTGTAGGTTAGTAAGGTAATGATCCAGAACTGAAACTACCTTTAAAAGAACACTTTTTAAAGGGAGACAGAAATAGTGGTATGACGCACTTATGAAAAGTGAACCTCTATATACTCATATGGCTGAAATCAAACAGCCATTGGGGCCCTCACCTTGCTCTACAAATGTAGGATTAAACAGTACCTAGCATGCATGTGCTCTCAGTTGTGCCAGCCCTGTTTTTAACATCAACAAATACAACTTCAAGAGTTCATACCTTTAATATGAGGATATTAACTATGCTACACTGAAGCTTGAGCTGGGTTTCCTGAAAAAGAAATTATTCAAAACAAACAGCTCAAGTTGAACCATTAGGGGTTAACTATAATAATTTGAACAGTGATACATGCAGATTTTTTATATAACTTTTCTTATCATTTGTGATACTGTGCTGCTTGGTGCTATTAAGAAGATACAAAAGCCCTTATTTTTCCACATAACTTGAAATAAATGTTACTACCTAAGGAAAAAAAAAAAAGGACATAATAAGATGAATCTTGTTTATGGCTGAGAAACTGTCACAAGCCACCAATCTAGGCTCCAGTTTTTAGGACATTACATTATAATACTGTAGCCTCAACACCAAGCCTAGTTTATCAATCGCATGATTTCCTCATTAATGTTCCAAAGCTGCTTTTCTGACCTAGTCAAGAACCAAAATATTCAAAGATTTTTTAACAATTATATGTTAACAAACTTTTAATAGTTTAAAGTAGAAATTATGTAAAATCTGTGCCAAGCAATTTATCCTAAAGGAATTTCAAGGTCTCATGTTTCTGCCTTATCATCATCACTCTGAGTAACAGTAAATAATTAAAATAATAGTGCTATATTCTTTTTATTGCAAAAAAATTAGGTCAAATGGATTTTCTTACTTAAATACTAAGGACTCCTTAAGAACAATCTTATTTTTAGTTGTATTGCCGGTACACAATAGATGTTGAAGATCCATGGTGTAAATGAAAGAAATCAATAGAAGTTTATATCCAAAACTTTTAATTAAGACAAATAATGAAAAAACTCCAAAGTCACTGATTATAAAGAATAAGTAATTCATTTGGAATTTATTGCATTTAAAGAAAGCAGATTATTAAAAGAGGTATGATAAATACAGTAAGAAAATAACTTCAAATTTCAAACAAAACAAAGTGTATCAGGGACAGAATTCAAGAATAAGCAATATAAAGGCAATAAAGTCATAAAGTCAGTTAGTGCTTAATTCAATATGGGGGGGGCAACCAATCCTGTGTCACAAGTTTCCCAGCTACATTTGAGGACTGAAGTTACTTTAGCAAGTATATTTTACAACTATTAGAAATATAATAAAGATGTAAATCTGGGTTTTTTTTTTAAAGGTTAAAGTTATTTGCTTAGTGGTACATAAAAGGCTTCAGAAAATTCAAGTTTAACAAAAAATGGAAGTGTAATCAAAGAAAGTGCACTTAAAGCTGTTTGCCAGCAATTAAAAAAGTAGCTTCTATACTGCTATTAGATGACTTCTTGATCACAAAAAGAGCATAGTAATAAAAACAATTCTCTTTTAAAAGTAGCACTACAAATTCTAAAATAAAACAAAACCCCAAATGACCCTTTGCATTTTCACTAACTTGATTCTTTTAGTGGCTTTTGTAAACCCTCACGAGGAGTGAATGTTCTTTTAGCTATGATTGTGGTTGCAATTCCATTTTTTAAAAATTCACATTAACTCCACAGTAGCGATGTGATGTGCATGCATGTGTATATAATTATATCTTAATATATAAAACACCACTAATATAAAAGTTTTCAAATAATCATTGTTATTCTCACAGTAGATATGTCATCTCATTCTCACAGTAGACTGTCAACTCAATAATTGGACCTAAAATGATAAGAGTAGTTTGCTAAAAAAAAAAAAAAAAAGAAGTTCACTGCACATTTTACCTATATTTAAACAAATGTACCCAAACTCCTCAGAACTACTGGTATTAATACACCTGTACCTTCTGACAGTGCTTATATGAAGTACCAGAACTTAAAGCCAGCAGAAAGGCTGAGAAGTAAGAAAACTGTTCTGATGAACACCAACAGAGAAGAGTAGATTCCACCTTAGTATGTTCCACCAGCAAAAGGAAAGCAGTCTACCACTGTTACACAAAAGGGCAGGACTAAAAGGTGCATCTGTCTGCAAATCCAGATAATGTTACAACTATGCCCAAATGCACACATACCCAAGGATGGTAAATGGGTGTTATCACTTCTGAATAAATATTCTAATCACTTACATTTCATCTAGCCTGCAACTTTCCTTCCTCCACCTATTATATATACCGGTTTCTATGTCTTAGCAGATACATTCTTCAATGCCATAAAAACTGATCTTAATATAACATTTTAATGAAGTAATATTAAAATAGTTAAGCAAATGGCCCACTTTTAAAAAGATGACGCAGAATTAATAAGCACTGTTAAAGATGTTAGGAAACAACTTTGGCCTCAGATTTTTGCTAGCTTCGTGTGTTACTTCCCTTAGTGATGTTCAAGTATAGCAGGTTTAGAGTTATAACTACTTTGCATCCTTAGAAGCACAGGGCACATGCAAATAGTAATAGGAAAATATTTTTCTTTTAACTTCCTTAAATCAGAGCTGGACTACCCCATAATAGAACAAAACTTTTACTGAGTGCTGTGTGCTAGGTACTGTGTTAAATGCTACCATGTGCCTTGGGAATTTAATTCTCATCAGGGAATTAACCTGGGCATCAGTTATGTAGAGTTGACCTACACCTTGACTGTGGTGGGGAAGCTGAATGAAAATGGAAAGTATAAATCTCTACTCCTTGGAAAAATGCCTCTTACTTCAACACAAAGGGATCTTCCCATTTCTATTACTTTGGATCCCCAACTGAATCGTAGGTGTTTCCTCTTAGCTACCATCTTAAAAGAGGAAAGTCACCAGACTATGCTATAATAAACAAGAATATAAATATTTTAAGCCATGGCAGAGTTGTTTCCTCAGAAATCTGTCCAACATTATAAGCCAAAGGGTCTCATCAGTGTCTGAATCATTTACATTGTTCAGTGTATTGAAGAGCAAATAAAATAAAACTACATATTTTATGTTTACATCCTAAGGAGATCATATTAGTTCCTCTACTACCCTTCTAAAAGATGGGCTAAGGAGGACCAAGAGATGAAGGGCTACAATAATCAAAGAAGCATATTGTGAACACATTATGCAACAAATTTCCTTTTTTTAAAAAAAATTCTTGTTTGATACAAACCTGTAGTTCATAAATTTACTCTTCACTTTTAAAAGTATCACTTGAATCTATTTTGTAGTTTAAAAGAATATCTACTTGCACATTTGCATTAGGAGAATTAATCAACCTGAGAATCAGAAAAAAAAGGTGCAAACATAACATTTGCCTTTGGCACAAGGACAAGTAATTGGTGCAGTCCAGCTCTAGAAGCACAACTGTAAATAGTAACGTAATGCTTGGTCTGCCTCTGCTACATTGTGATTCACATAATGCTTCCCCATTCATCAATTTGTCTGGTTTAGCATATAGAAAACAATAAAAAGTATGTGGATTAGTTACACATCCTTTACTTCATTCCAAGTTCAAAACTGAAAACAGGCAAATAATTTATCCTACTGGGGCACTATAATTAGGAGTCTAATAAGATTATTCATAAAATGCACTTTAACTGGGTGCAAAGCATACCCAAAGAAAGTGCTAGTTGATGAATTTCCACCCTTTTTCATAAATGTTCTAGAACTTATGTTAATCTGATAAGGAAAGAGTTAATTATAACTTAAAGCTTAGATACTATATTCACATTAATTCATACATCATTATCATGAAACATGATTTCTATAAAATCTCAAGTTTCTAATTAGGATTTATGGTGTAGAAAAAAGGCAATTTGGTAGCTGGGTTCTTTTCACTAAAGACACAATCAGCTAGCAGAATTAAGATGCTAGTCCCTCATCATCTAATACCTTATATCCACTGTAAGATCTGATGTGTTAGTGCAGAGGTACTTGTAGCAGGATGTACAAGTCCTGCCTATAAGGCTTTGAGGGTGTCACTGTTCTGTGCACTTTATTAAAAGTACTCCACCATCTAAACCTAAGTAAAATAACTGTTGCTCATGACATGGGGAATATTTGATGAAGGTGATAATTTAACAAACATTTTTAAATGCAACATGATTTTACATTGTAAACATCTTAAAAATTCAGGGTTTCAGCCACATTTGTTTTTCCTGAAATAAAGTTTCTATACAACCTTTGTCCTCACTCCCATTTTTGTTTTTCAATTATCTAATTCCTTAGGGACATGATAAAAGTTTTTGGCACGAAGCCATTTGAAAAAAATAGTGTTTCTAAAGTATTCTGGTTTTTTTGTTCTTACATTCATGTTTTTTACATTTTTCAAATGCCAGATATGTCTACATTTTTGCTCTAGGCTTCAATTAGATATTCCATATTTCTGAACTTTCTTAATTGACAAATTACATGTATTTATCATGAACATGTTGTTTTGAAATATGTATTCATTGTAGAAGGGCTAAATTGAGCTTATTAACATACATTATTTCACATAATTATCATAAGATATTCCATATTAATGGCACTTGTTTTTTAAAATACACAGAGTTTTAGGCACAATAGTCAGTTTCTTCTGGCTCTGCTTTGTAGAGAAGTGTGTATGAACTGAAGTCACTACACTCTCCAGATAAGATCTTCCTAATTCTTTAGGAGAACTAGATTGCTTGTTTTTTTCTGTGTGAAAATTAGAAGAAACCATAAAATTCATAAACAGAATCAACATATGTACAAATCAGCCTAATTTTAAATGCTGGATCTCGAATGAGCCTGGGATATGCACATAAGTGACACTGTGATATCAAAAATAATGATATAGCTTTACTGTCCCTTCTCAGTGTCTCACACCTGGAATGGAAATGTGCTTCACTGGAAGTACCATACTTTGTATTTCCATGCCATGATGTCAATAGCAGAAATCCTTGGTTAGAGCTTTCAGTTTAGCTCTTTTCTGCTTGGAAGAGGCATCAAGTTACTACCCTGTAGAGATACTTCCTTTTTCTATTTGGTTTATTTAAAAATTACCTATCCTGACTGACCTGTAAGAATGAATGATATAAAGACCTATACAAATAAATTTTCTTCAAATTCATAAAACTATTCATACTTTTTTGAAACAGGAGTAAATGCCAAGAATCCATCAGAAGTATCTACTGTTTAGAAGGAAATGGAGCAGCACCAAATGGGTCTAATTCTACTGGCTGGGACTGTTGGGACTGATGTGGTGGGATGCTTTGTACCACAAGTTCTGTAAAAGGCACGGCACCAAAGTCATCCATTTTCAACGCATCTGCACTATGGAATGACCCATGTAGTGAATTCTGTCTTGACCGCCCAGGCAGGACAGTATTGTGATCAGCGCGGATATCACTCAGGCCTTGATGTGGCTGGTGCCATGGCAGGTCTGGAGGATGGAAGGGCTTGGCACCAAAGGGATCCAACAGACTCTCCTCCGGTTGTAGGACACTCCCCCTGTCTTTCCCATCAGTCAGTGCAACACTAATGTTCTCCTTGGAGTCTGAGATGGTTAAAAATTCATTGCTGCTTTGAGAATCTCGGCGGCCCACTTTCTTGTGCCTGCGAGCCCTCTCTGGAGTGCGATAGGTAGGCTTCAAAGTCTTCTTCGTGCTAGTTGGTGTGCCATGATGCCGCTTCCCATTACTTTTGGACATATCCTGCTTTGTGCGCCTCTGGCGAGAGGACAGTTTCTGTAAGCTGCGCTGTTTGACTTTTTGCTGTTGACTCCCAGTTATCTCCTCAAAGGGCACAAGCCCAAAAAGGTCCTCCTTACTTTCACTTTTGCTTGTTGATGTGGGAAAGGGCTGAAAGGGAGTGGAGCCAAACATATCTACACTTTTGGGACAACGAGGAAGAGCATGTACCTCAGATCCCACTACAGGGCAGTCCTGGATATTCACCTTCTTGCCAAAGGGCGCCTTCGTGAAGACATCAAATTCCTCTTGCTCTAGTCCCACAGTAGGAAACACCTGTTGAGAGAGGTTCTTTTCATTCTCTCCTTGCTGGGGTTGTTGAGCATGCACTGCAAAAAAAGGAACGGCACCAAATACATCATACTCCTGTTTGGGAGTCTCCACCCCAACATCAGAAGATGCATGCGTTAGGGTGAGGAGTGCTGCATTAGGATCTTGGATTGGTCCACTGCCAGATTTCTCTCTGTAGACAGCACTCACACTGCTGTACTTTGCTTTGGCCTGCTCATACTCAGAATCAGAGCTGTGTTTCTCCTCCTCTTCCTCATCTTCAGAATCCATGAGGAGAGGCCTGTGACCCAGATTTTCCGGTTCAGTATCATCATCATTAAAATCTCCTTGTTCTCCAGGAACTTCTTCATCATCTTGTTCTTCCTCTTCACTGCTCTTAGGAGATGGGGGATCTGACTCAAAATCACTTTCAGAGTCATCATTCCCCTTTGGTACATGACCCCGTACTGATAAATTTGCTGAGGTTTTCTTTCCAATCCTCTGATATTTAGATATTGGACTTGCTTTTCCATTCTTGATAGGGTTTGTAGTGCTATTTTCTTGATTCATGGATGAATATTCACCTTTCTTTTCAGGAGAACCTGCAGGTTCAAATAAAAAATATTATAGGCTTCTAGTACATTTCAAACTCCATTTTCATGAAGCACATGGCATTAAATATCCCTCATACCAGTTCCCTCAAAGGAAAAAGTAATGTCAATTCTTCGTCACTGTCCTCAGCTAGATGGTTAGGTCCTTACTGCAGACAGACATGTCTCTGATCCCTATACACTACTTACTTATCATAGACCCTCACTGCCAGCTAAATTTTATTTATAGCACCCAGCACAAGACCCTGAATTTAAAAAAAAATAGTTTTTTCTCCTTACCATTGATGTAAGATTAATCAGCTGATTGTAACTGCAACAGACAATTCACCAAACATTATGTTTGTATTTCAACTCGTTTTCTCATAGAGATCAATGGGTTTCTATAGGCATGAATACGTTGTCTGTTTAGATACATGTTTCACTAATTTTTTCAAACCAGCATTTTTACTTTTACACATCACTTTTGTTTTTTGCCACACTGAGGATTGAACCTATGGATACTCTACCACTGAACTCTATCCCCAACCCTTTTTATTTTGAGACAGGGTCTCAGTTGCCTAGACTGGCCTTGAACTTGCAATCCTCCTGTCTTAGCCTCCCAAGTCACTGGGCTTACAGGTGTGCCCTATTGCACCTGGTTTAAATCAGTGTCTTTTGAGTTAATTTAGCATGAGTGCATCCTTCATAGCCTGATCAAAGCTAAGAACCAGATACTAAACTAATGTAACAAAAATGCTTCTTCCTTTAACTACAGTATCTACACTAATAGACATTCCATTAAAAGCTGTCTTTCAAACAAATGTAAACTATCAGGAGGTTAACTGTGTGATAGGCAATTAAACTTCACCAAATATAGAGCTTTACAGTCTAAATGTATGGTATTTAGAAAAGAAATATAGTTTATTAGTTTATGTGAAAATATACTACCTTCCCAATACATTGGTATACTGAATTTTCTAGTCAGTTTGATTTAGTCACACATACTCATCCCTTCCCTTCAGGATCAAATATTTTCAAAACAATCAGATGGGGCTGGGAGCACAGTCTATCATCACAGAACTAGTTAGCTGATGATGGAGGGACCATTACTTTCTCATCATTTACATGGTGATCTCTAGTATGTGGTTCCTCTGGGTTCTCTCTCTCTCTTAAAGTCAGCACTGTCATCTTCCTACAGCTTTGTAAGCCTTGTCTTTCACTAACATCTCCTTAAAATATGTGTTCCTGAGGGTTCAATCCTTGATTTTGTTTCTCCCATTGCTGCTTCTCCTTGGAGTTTTGATATTTGTATGTTGACTGCCAAGTATACTGATAGCCTTTGGCTCAGTTGTATCTTTCTAACCCAGATCTTCTCATGAGTTACAGACTCAGATCTCTAATATGTACCATGAATACTTACCTATCTACTCAGAATATGTATCCTACCATTACCCTCAAATCAAATCATTTCAAAAGAGACCATCTTTCTCTTAAGGTGCTCTTCACCAGCAGTTCCCTTTAGTGGACAGCACCTCCACCTATGTAGGTTCCTCAGACCAGCAGAAATCTGGAAATATCTCCCCTGTTCCCACCAGTGTGTGCCTGTGGTTTTTAAATCTCCCAAATATGTTCCCTTTTCTCCCTCTCCCATTTCTCTATTCATTCCCTTGTTATCTCTCACCTAGCAACTCAGCCTCTAAACTTGCTTCTTTGTCACAATTCTCACAGCCCCCAAACTGTTCCTTTACCTTGTCATCAGAATAATTTTTCTGAAAAACTAATCACATAGCTCCCTGCTTAAAATCTTTCACTGGCTCTCTGAAGTGGAACCGTTAGCATAATGCAGGGTTCTCTATTTTGGCTGTCTTGCCAGATCTGTATTCTCAAACTGTATGTTTTCCACATTATTCTTTATTACATTTATTCTTTATTCTTTATTATTCTTTAGCATACTCAAATTCGGGAACCAAATGGCTATCCACCCTTTCAGGAATATAATACACTTGGGAAATACTCTGGAATACTCTCCTGTCTTACATCTCTTTCCCACTGCAATAGTGCACTGCAGTTTAATATGAATGTCCTACCTCCCTCTACCACCAGAGTGCCTCATGAAGGTGGCAGTGTCTCAAGACCCAGCCCAAGTCACAGCCCTTCAGAGCCACCCCTCAAAAAAATACCAATTCTGTACTTGGTGCTCCTGAAACTGGTACAAACCTTACTTGAATACCTACTTCACTAAACTGCAAATGTTTACTTGGCTATTATCTATTGTTTATCACATCTCATTTATTATTCATCTCTACCCTAGCACAGACTGAATCAATATGTATTAAAATGAAACACTGAGCCCAGTGTGGTGGTGCATGCTTGTAATTTCAGCAACTCAGGAGGCTGAGGCAGGAGGATTGCCAGTTCAAACCCAGCTTCGGCCACTTAGAGAGGTCTTAAGCAACTCAGCGAGACCCCATCACTAATAAAATATAAAAAAGGGCTGGGGATGTGTCTCAGTGGTTAAGTTTCCCTGAGTTCAATTCTTGGTACCAAAAAAGAAAAAAGAAAGAAAATGAAGCTGACTACTCTGAGCTCACCAACTATATTCAGAATACAATAAGAGAAGTTACAAGAAAAATGAAGGAATAAAAATAAACTCTCCATCTGTATATTTTTAGCTCAGAATTCGGTCACTTGTAAGTGCTCCGAAAGTAGGAGGGACAGGTGTATAAGTCCACTGTGGGCAGGCAGTAAGGCCTCCCTAAGGACGTGACAGTTAAAGATTGAACAATAAGCCAGCTATGCAAAGGATAAACTGGAAGCTGCTACAGATAAGAGCAACAACATGTTTGAGGGACTGCAAATGGACTGGTGTCGTTGAAGCACAGTGAGCAAGGGGGCACTGTACAAAATGAGGTAGGAAAGAATGGAAAAGGACAGACTGAAGGTTTCTGCAAGCCATGAATGGAGTCTGTATTTCATTGGAATTCAATATATGGTAGAAAACTATTACAAGACTTTAAAATGGGTGTCATGATCAGAATTGTATTCCAAAAAGATGACTGCTATCTTTTTGTTTTTTTTTATTCTATCTTCTATCCTTTTTTAGAAAAGTAAAATGGAGTGGAAAAGATTGTGGTGGGGGGCATCAGGGAAAAGAAAATTGCAGTTATTCAAGTTAGAGATTATGTTGGCTTTGATGACAATGGCAGAAGAGTAGATAAAAGTGGGAGAATCAGAGACTAAAGAGAAAAATTCAGGAAAGATGGTGATACCATTAACATAGAAAAAGTAATTAAAAAATAAGTTGAACTGGGTATATATAATTCAGTCAAAGAGTGTTTGCCTAACCTTGGCAAGGCCCTGGGTTCAATTCCCAGCATTGAAAAAAAATTGTTCTAAAGAAGCCAGCAAGTAGAGATAATAAAAAAAATTGGTTTTGGACACAGTAAGCTTGACATATGTGTAAATCATTTCACATACAGTTAAGGGTAAAGAAGATATCCATGGCTTGAGCATATGCTTAATGTTTGGTTAAAGAAAATAGATTTGGGTATTATCACCATGTAGAGGGTATATAGAGACAGTCACAGACTAAAAGACCTCACCTAATAAGAAAAGAAGGTGCAAAACTGAGCTGCAGGGTACAAAACATTCAGAAGTCAGAAGAAGAGGAAATTGCAGAGCAAACTGATAAGTACCAGTCTAAGAGGACCAAGACCATGTGAGTTTAATGTCATGAGAAGTAAGAGGAGAGGTGAGAGAGAACAGAGCCAGAAGGTGTAAAGAGCTAGGTTAACCTGAAGACAGACTAGATGCATTGGATCTAGTCATTTGAGGTTCATTGGTAACCTTGAACTTAGTAGTGGTAGTAAAGACTGAGTGGGAGACAAGATTATGGAAAATTTCATCAGGTTATACTTAAATACAAATATAATCTGCCAGTTCCTTAAAACCAGCTAAGAGTTATATGCTATTTTTTTATCCTAGCAGATTAGGACCAAATCAAATACAGATTCTCAAGTTTGTTCTCCCATACAGCATAATTCTGATAGTAAAAACCAAGATTACTTTTAGATTAAGAGTAGAATTTATTTTCATGGATTGTTACTCAAAATATGTATGGTTTCAGGAAACTCCTAGTCATCCCTCATTGGACCATTTCTGCTAAGATATATTTTAACTTACTACCTCAAACTACTGAATAGCTTAGTAACCCTCACATTTGCACCTCCAGTAATATCCCAATGTTTCCTAAAATACATTTCACAGAATGCTATTCCTGTAATGAGAAGCAAACAGTTCTGTGTCTCAGGCAACAAAGTCTCTGGAATGATGCATTCAATATTCTGTCTACCCCACTCACCTGGAATATGCTTGTTAGAGGTGCTAATGAGTCCTACACAGAAGAATTTTTAATTTTTATAAAACCCAGGATTTCCCTAATTTGCTTCTCTGTGTTTTTATGTACAGGTAACACCTGTTTACCTTTATAAACAATGATGCAATAAGCACTTTGGGGGAATGCTCTATAACTTCTCAGAGATTTTTCATTTCTAGGGAACTTAATTTTATTTCTGAAGATTCTATGGAACATTTAACACAGGCTAGATATTCCAGTCTTCTTAAAATATACTGTTTCCATTAGCCAACTGGTCACCTCTGCTTTCCAGGACACACTTGCTGCATTCTATTTCTTATTCCGACTACTCCGTAATCTTCTCAACATTGCATGAATAGAGAGAAAAATATTTGTTGTGAAGTGCCATGCAGATACACTTTTGTAACTGTCAGGGTCCATATAAATTTGTGGGGTCTCTTTACTTACCATTTTTTCATATATGTTCCATTACAAACATTATTCATTATTCTGATATGAGCACAATAAAATATTGTATACAACCCTTTTAAATATTTATCACTACATTATTTCTATTTTTACTACATTTAAAATATAACCATAACACTTGTGCACTTTTTCATTGAGGGAGGAAAAAAAGAAAACCCTCCCTTTTAAAGCATTTTCACTTTATCCATTTATTGTTGTTTTCTTATTATGAATAATACACATAAGGAGTATGCATATATATGTGTAGTATAAAAATAACCCAATAACAGTGCTGCCAAGTTCACAGCTATTCTAACCTTTCCTTGTGCATGTAATGGGATAACAACAGGTTTTATTTCATATTGCTGTTGTGAAGAAAAGACTTAAAATAGTGCCTGACATGGTAAGCACTTTATCATCATCCTCTCCACAGGGAAGAGCCAAATTCAATTATTTCATCCACCACATTCAGTAATCTTCTAGTAACTTTTCTGGAATTAAAGGATGAAGATTAATCTAAATGAGAGGAAAGAGTGGGGAGAAAGGGAAAGAAAGAAGCAATTCTATCACTAATTCAAGAGGATTTCAGGTCCACTTTAGAACTAACCAGAAAATAGGCTAAAAAATGTATATCCGCACCCAAGGATACATTTTTGATCCAGAAATTATCTCTGATTTTTAAATAGCTACATTTGAGAGCACAGTATAAGAAATGAAAAAATACTGATTTTAAAAAGAGCAAGAAAACACAATGATGTATGACATCTTTGTGGTTTCAGATTAGATTCCTAAAAAGTATGGGTAACTGGTTAATGCAGACAGAATAGTTTTAATACTATCTCCCCCTTCATAAAACATACACATAAAACATACATAGACAGTCACAGACTAAAAGACCTCACCTAATAAGAAAAGAAGGTGCAAAACTGAGCTGCAGGGTACAAAACTATGAGATAGTTTTAATACTATCTCCCCCTTCATAAAACTAACATTTATCTAAATTCCTTTTTTTCCCATATTTCCATAGCCCACACTATTCAAATGATTCTCTACCTCTTCAAATTTCTACTCCTTCATAAACTCTGTAGTCAAGAGCAGTAATAAGGCTCTCTAAAACATACCAATAACAACTTAGGTAGTAAACACCATTAAACTAGATTTAAATTTACGGGGTCAGATCTCTCTAGCACCTTCAGTTAAAGTAGCTGACTGCCAGCTAAAACAATCCTAGAAATTTACATTCTGCAGTAATAGCAATCTATTTAATCATCCCCTCTTCATTGTTAAGCTACAAAAGAGCTGAGAAAGAAATGGGAATTATAGAAAAATAAAGTTGTGTCAATATACAGGCATCCTTCAGTATCTGAAGGGAATTGTTATGGACCTTTCCCAAATACCAAAGTCCTCTTTACACTCAAATCCCTTATATAAAATGGTGTAGCAGAGATCCAAGATGGTGGACTAGAGGGACCCTGCGTTCCTTGTCGCTCTGTAACTCAGGTTTCAAGCAGAGGAAAATCTGTTTCTCTGTCAGGCAGTCTTTGCTGTTCATCAATCCCCTGCTGTTTACCCCATTTGTCCACTCGATCACCCGCAGTCTGCCAGCATATCCACTACTTTTTGAGTGCAGATCGCTCGCTGACTGCCACCTATCATCCGCCATTTTCCTGTTTGCCTGCCTCTTGCCTGCTCACCGAGTGCATTTTGCCTACCCATCACCCACTGCCTGAGATCCACCAGCTGATCGTGGGCCTGTAGCCTGCAGACCACCAAAGGAGGACCAGCTGCCTGTGTTGCCTGGAAGTCCACTGTCACAGTACCTACTGGTTTACTGGTTTGGTTACACGTGTCTGCCACCATTTTGGGACAACAGCCAGGACCTGCAGGACCCCCAGCCGAACTGACCACACTCTGCCAACAGGACCCCTGGTCGGACCAATCGCACCCCACAAGGACTCAGCACCCACGCCCCATGCTGCAGCTCCCCATTTGCCAACACATTTGGAAGTCAGTGCAGACATCTTGGATTACCCTGGAAGCAGAAGTGGCCATCTTTAGGTGGGGCCAATCCCATCCTGAGACACCTGGTGGAGACTGGAAGCTCATTGTCAGGTACCTATCATGCCTCAGGCTACTGAAGACTGGGAGGTTTGAATAGTATATGACAGTTATAGTGTAGATTTTTTTTTCCTCCTTTTTGAAAATTTTTAAGTTTTTATTTCTTTATTTTTCTCACTCTATTTTCCTTTTGTTTACCTGTTTCCTCAGAGTCTCTTTCTCCCTTTTCTCATGCTAACAACCAACTTCTTTTGATTCCGCTTCCACTCTTCCTATAATCTAGAACTTCTTTATACTCTTTTCTTAACCCATTAAGTGTTACATTCTACACCTCTCCCCATCCTCTTTGTCCACCATTAGAAACTGTAGACCTCATTGCAAATCTATTTGTTATACTGTAGATAATAATTGAATTCATCCTGTTTATTATGACAATATTGTTAACATCTTCATAGGGGCTATTTGGTTTTTCGGCTGCATATTGTCTGTACTGGGTGCTGCTAATATTGATCTCCCTTAAAGAAGAGGTTTTAGAAATCTGCAGGGTCACTATTAGCCTACAGAGGGAAAACTGCACTGCTAGAGGGGAAGATATGTGAATAACATGGAAAAAACAAGGGAAGAAAGTGTTCCAAACAAACCAAGATTCTATACTAATAGAATCCACTGACAGTACGGTAGAAGAAATGTCAGAAAAGGAGTTCAGAATATATACAATTAAAATGATTTGCGAAGCAAAGGATGAGATAAGAGAGCAAATGCAGGCAATGATTGATCACTCCAATAAGCAGTTGAAAGAGCAACTGCAGGAAGCAAAAGATCACCTGAACAAAGATATAGAGATTCTAAAAAAGAACCAAACAGAAATCCTTGAAATGAAGGAAACAATAAAACAAATAAAAAACAATGGAAAGCATCACCAACAGACTAGATCACTTGGAAGACAGAACCTCAGACAATGAAGACAAAATATTGAATCTTGACAATAAAGTTGCCCAAACAGAGAAAATGGTAAGAAATCATGAACGTTCCGGAACCTCCAAGAACTATGGGATATCATGAAAAAAAAAAAAAATTTAAGAATATCAGGATTGAGGAAGGCACAGAGATAGAAATCAAAGGAATGAACAACCTATTCAATGAAATAATGTCAGAAAATTTCCCAAACCTGAAGAATGAAATGGAAAATCAACTACAAGAGGCGTACAAAACACCAAATGCACAAAATTACAACAGATCCACAACAAGGCACATTATAATGAAAATGCCTAACATCCAAAATATAGAATTTTAAAGGCTGAGAGAGAAAAGCATCAGATTACATGTATGGGGAAACCAATATGGATATCAGCCAATTTCTCAGCCCAGACCCTAAAAGCTACAAAGACCTGGAACAACATAGTTCAAGCTCTGAAAGAACATGGTTGCCAACCAAGAATCTTATGCCCAGCAAAACTAACCTTCAGATTTGAAGATGAAATTAAAATCCTTCCACAATAAACAAAAGTTGAAAGAATTTACAAATAGAAAGCTTGCACCACAGAACATTCTCAGCAAAATATTCCATAAGGAGGAAATGAAAACAACAATGTAGGTCAGCAAAGGGAGGAGGTACACTAAAGGAAAAGCCAATCAAAAGAGAAACCAAGTCAAGTTAAAAAACACAATTCCAGGAATCAAATAGACCAGAACACAATAATTCTGGGTGACTTTAACACACTGCTCCCAGAATGCATGAGAAAATGCTTTCCCCTCCAGAGTCCTATCAATAGTATGTTAGCTAACTTTGGATTTTTGCCAATGGAGAGAAAACGATCTTTCATCTGCAGTTACAATTTACATTTCTCTTTTTTAATGGGTGAAGTTAACTATCTTGTTGTTTATTAATAGCAAATTTTATTTCCTTTTTCTATGTTTTGAAAGCGTTATGATTTTTTCAATTTACATGTTAGGAAGGATAGCTCTTTGCAATATGAGCTGCAAATATCTCCCTTAGTTGTTTTGTTTTTTTTTTTTAAGTTTGTTTATGATGCTTCTTTCCATGAAAAAATTGATTTTTATGAAAAAAAAAAAATGGTGTAGGGCTGGGGATATAGCTCAGTTGGTAGAGTGCCTGCCTCGCAAGCACAAGGCCCTGGGTTCAATCCCCAGCACCGCAAAAAGAAAAAAAAAAAAAAAAGATGTAGCATTGGCATATAAGCTACTTCATCATCCTGTATACCTTAAATCATCTCTAGATGACTTGTAATAACTAATACTATATAAATGTTATGTAAATAGTTGTTACAGGGAATGATGACATGAAAAAAGTCTGAACATGTTTAATTCAAGTGACATTTTTAAAAAAATATTTTTGGTCCACAGTTGGTTGAATCCATGGATGTAAAAGGTCAATTGTATTTTAAGGCTATTAGTCCTGATCTATAGATGGTCAAAATAAGTATTACAAGTCAGAAAGTTGGTTTCAATTGTACAATGTATATAGTACTTTAAAATGTGACCTCTAGCTAAATTCCATTTATTTGCCTAAACACTCTTGGAATTAAAAAAAAAAAATTCAGACATTCCCATTATTTGTTTCTGGGGACAGATTGCTTCTTCCTAGTTGTTAGATTAAATAATACATAGTTGATCTACTATGAAATTTAATCAGGATTATCTCACTGCCAAAGTTAATTTCCCCAAAGTATAGCCTAAATATGTTGCTTTGTAATTCAACATATCCTAAATCCTAACAATCTCCATATTTACTGAGATTTGTATTATTAACATAAAAATGGCTGGTTTTCAAGTAGGTGGGAGGGGAGCTATAATACTTTAAATAAACACTAGGAATGTGTACTTACAGCTTAAACAAATACCTGGAATGTAGATCTTATCTCAGTTACATCTTTTCTTTATTAATTTTGGTAACACTGTAAAATTTCCTGTGTTGACCATTTATTTTTTATCCATGGGTCTAAGCAGAGCATGTCTCTTTCCTTAAACAAAACATAGCAGAATGTTTTGATGGGATGACTTCTACTAAAGATGTTCTTTGTTTTGTGCCATAAAACTACAAACCAAAAATTTCAGCTTTTTGGAGTTTCTTAGCAAGAATCACTTTAATAGTGAAAATGAAGCAAGTTTATTAATTTATGCAATTATTTAATACACAAATGGTATGAAAAAAAATCTGTGCTCAGTTATTTATAAGCAAATCTTAGCAAAAGTGTTAATCAACTGAGAGCTATTATTCACTGTTCCCAAAGAACAACAAACGAGACCATCAGTCAAAATATATTAGGTAGATTTTTTTGTGAAAAAACTCAAAATAGTAAATACATTAATATATTCCATAAATATGTAAGAAAAATATGGGATAAAACTTTCTTTAAGGAGCTCAAGTATGAACTAAGGATATTTCTTTCTATTTTTAAATAAGAAAAACATTTTCAAAGATTCAGCATTGTGAATTAAGAATACTAGATGTTCAGAGCTTCCCATTTATAAAATGATTCACTTTCACAACTGGAAGAAACTTTAGAGATTATATAATGAATAATGGTCTAAACCATTTCAAGATGAACTGAAACTTTCACCTGAGGGTACATATCTACTTAACAGAAGCACCTGGACCAGAATGCAGTTCTCAATATCTAGTTCAATGATCTTTGAATTCTTTACTTCTATTGGACTCCGCTATCTGAAATAATAGCAAATCCCTGTCTTTAGAGGTTGGACTTGATTGCTGGAAATAGCCAAAGTTCATTCAAAGCCAAAGCCTGAAAATAAGGCAAGTGACTAGGATAAGCAATACAGATTTGGGAAAATTATTAAGAATAGCAAAGATAGATTATGAAGTTTAACTTCTCCTAGGTAGTTTAGAAACTCTTTGGCTGAGGATTGAACTCAGGGCTATGTCTTGACAGGCAAGCACTCTATGAACTGAGCTATATCCCCAGCCCTCAAAGAAATTCTAAGTACTATAAAAATGTTAGAGTAAGGGAAGTATCATTAAAGTGAATGTCAAGAGGATTATTACTTATTTGTACACATAACGTCTGCTGATTAAAATCATTCTCATTATTTTACTTCATATACAGAAATGTAAGATAATCAAAGATAATAACTGAATGTTTCAATAATTCAGCAATCTCAGTAAAAATAATAAGCTTTGACTAAACAAGTGAACACAACCAATTAGCCATTTGGTAGCTATTTAAAAATATATAAATTATTTCCCTTTTTTCATCAGTAGAGAATACTAAATGAAAATGCCCTATGATGACCTGTATGATTATTTGGAATCATGCATTATTTAGTGTTTTACTCTCTTCATCTGTAAAGTAGGGATAACAATAGTATCTGCCTGATAAATTTATAACAGGAATTAAAGTGAAAATACCTGTAAAGTGGTGGTACACATAGGTACTCAGTAAAGGGTCATTATTGTTATTAGTACTGTGTTATACCATCATTTTTTAGTTACTTATAGAGTACCTGACTATATACTTCTAATGGTACTAAGAAATGAAATCAAATGTGATAGGAAGTAACACTGTCTAGTGTGTAAATGTAGTGCCAACAGCTTTTCATATACTATCTCTCAACTCCCCAGTGTTAGGCTCCCACATTTGGGTGAAAATGCTCTGTAAGGTATGCTAGATCTTGCTGAGAGTTTTTTTCTCTCCCATCTTATTAACTACAACTTCATTTTTTTCCCTCTTGTTTTCCATGTTAGGTCACTGTTATGACTTCCTACTCTTTCAAAGATATACACCTAAAACTCAGTTCTTGACATTTTCTTATCTTTTTCTACTTTTTTATTTTGGATAATCTTAATCCTATTTCATTGCTTCATCTGTATCTTGAAAGCATAAACCAAGAAGGCATTTCTAGAGATTTAGTCCAATCTCTCTGAATACGTAAGAAATTTAAAGCTGACTAATGTTAAGACCATATAAGAAAGCCAAGGTGATGTCTCTTGCTGATGACACTAGCTTCAAATTCTTATCTGTAAATTCAAAAATTAAACTAACACTAGAGTATCATCACTAGCAAAGATTCAATATAGCTTATCATCAACCTATTACAAAATACAACCACAGTTTTGTCTTACTATATATTTGTTTGTATCCTCTTTACAAAACCATACCTGAAAAGTAAAAAATTCCAATAGGACAAGCAATATATTATTTACATTTCACCAAATAGTATTTTGTAGAACTATATACTTAAGAATATTTTATAGTCAGGTTAAGTTGTAGAAATATTGTAAGGTTTTTTTATTAAAAAAAAAAAACACTCAACTTTACAAAATCCACAGAAGATAAACATCCAAATAAGCCTTAGTTTCCTCACCTGTAAAACAGGGATAATACTGTTAACTTATCTGAAAGAATTGAACATTAAATAATAGTCATGTTATTTGGTGAAATTTTATTAAATATTGGTGGGGGTGTATGTGAGAGAGACAAAGATTAGACTACTCAAGTACAGTTTGATAATGGATCATTCATCAAGGTATTGAATGGCATCCAAAGATGAATGAGATAGTGCCTGACTTCAAAAAGCTTATCATTCATTTCAACAGATTCATTTAAATGATTATGTTCATTTATGCACTCAGAAACCCACATATTAATCCTGATTCTACTGATCTGGAAAATGAGTGACCAAGGTAAAACAAAGCAGTTCTGAAAAACGAGTTTACCTCATCAAATGGATCTAGGACATAAATTTGTCCATTCTATGTTTGTGAGTTTTCCAAAAAGTGTTCAGATTTCAAAGCTCAAAACAGGACTCTGAATCAAAAGCAAAATATTTTAGTCAATACCTAAAATATTTCTCTGGGTAGGTTTTTATATATTTGTTATAGTATTCTTTTAAATAAATACTTCATTAAGAAGAGTGAGATTCTAGTTAGTGCCACACTATTTTAAATGAACCTTCATAAATATCATACCAAAATATTCAAAACATATAGAAAATACCAAATGAGAGGAGGGAAGTATATTTTATATCATACTGTCCTCATCACCCACTCTTCTAATCTGGTTTCCATGTAAAATAGAGGGCAGTTTTTAGTTACAAAACAGGTGGTACACTTTTAATCATGTAAAAAGCCTCCAGTATCAAAGAAATTTTGTTTCGATGTTCTTTTCTTCACTACAGATTATAGAGGATAAATGGCTTGAAACTGCTATTGTAATTACATGCCTTCTGTTGTCTCATCACTGAGGGTAGAAAGGAAGGTTGTAAGATTCTAAAGCATACTTTGACTTGGTAGCATACTGCCAGCCATCATTTCCCTGCAGTTTACCATGGTAGGCCCAAGAATTAGTGAATTAGGATTAGGTTTTGTCAAAGTCTGTACTATTTCTCTAAAAACACAGCAAGTGACAGGGTTTAAGTATAAGAAGAGAATCATAATAGTTGTGAACAGCTTCCCTTCACCAGACTAAAAATGCCATAAAATGACATCTCTATTAAGTTACACATATTATTGTAGATTTTTCCTTCAAACAGTTATTTAATGCTTTTGTTCTCCTACTATTCACAGAATAGTTTAGAATCAGAGTTGAATTCCTACTTTGAACTATGTGACCTTTAAGCAAGTCACTAACCTGAGTCTCAGTATCCAATGTAATATTTATACTAGAATTCAATATACAGTAACTATAACTGCCAACATCCTAAAACAGAAAAATTCTTTTTTAAAATTTTTAAAATTTAATTGGTAGAAAATTCTTGGTATTTAAAAATTATATACTAGAATATAAAGGAATAAACTATATACCTCCTCATGGCTTATAAAATGGCCCAGCATTTGGACCCAAACCTAATTAAACCTAAGCCAATTCAAATATGAAATATAAGAAATCTAAAACTTCGATGACCTAATACAGTCTACATGTCAATCGAACTTTCCAAGTGCAATTTTAGAATTTCATAAAATCTTTTTATGTTTCTGAGGTTGTGGGTCCTTACTAAAATTGGGTAGTAGGCACTATAATATAATTCGCAGAGCCAAATATGTTCATTACAAACTAACTATAAAGCAATGCCCTAAAAAGAATGAAGGAGGTGTGGGTTTCCTGGCAGATAAGGAATACCATGCTTTTGATAGGGTGTTTAGTAGGTACTAATACTTTTAGTAAAAATAGGAATGACCATATTAAACAAGGGCCTCACAAACAGGTTCTACATGTTATAAGTTTGAAGTAGCTAAGAGAATACTTGCTTATCATGGAAATTCTACTACTCCTGGCTGAACAGCAGCTGCAAAACTTAAATTTAACACTAACATTTCAGAATTTGGTAATGAAATGTAAAAATACTCTTAATAATAATACAAGTAACAGTAGCCACTATTGCAACCAATATTTACTGAAGAGGTGTGTGCTTTGTGTAACAAAGCTCTCACTTAATCCTCTCAATAATTATATCAAGTAGCCAGTATTATCCCCAATTTAAGATAAAGAAACTCTTGAAGTTGGGAAATATCCAATATCAAACGGTTAATCTGTGACAAAACTATGATCTGAGCTCAGGGTTTTATAATTCCAAATCAATGGTCTTTCTGACAAACTACACTATTAACATCAGTTTAGCAGTCTGAGACAAAAGATAAATATAGGCTGGGGACATAGCTCCAGTAGAGTTGGTAGAGTACTTGCCTCACAAGCACAAGGCCCTGGGTTCAATCCCCAGCACTGCAAATAATAATAATAATAATAATAATAATAATAATAATAATAATAATAGTAAATAAAACTTCATGATAATAAAAATATCAATTTAAGGAATAAGATATTACATTTGCATATAGCATCAAACAGGTTCTTGATATAATTATTTGATTTTTGCACAATGGATGATTTTTAAATCTAAACGTTTTTTTTCCATAAAGGAATGTTTAAAGAAAAGTGAGATTTAGTTCATTTTAAGACATGGGTCTACCAAAATGTTATCTTCAGCTAATATTCCTAAAAGTCTCAAAGTGATATGATAAGCTAGGGCAACAATCAGAAGATGGTCCTACGTTGCCAAACCAAGGTAGGCCTATTGATTGTACCAGTGGGGTGTACAGGAAGCTCCTACAGAGACAGAAGATAATGCATGCTATAAGGTGTTCTGGATTCTAAATGCTACAGGACCCAGAACCAGCAACATAAGGAGCAGCCACTCCTCTGATGAACACGAGACCCCTTACTCATGCTACTCCATTTGCTCAGAACACCTTTTCTCCCATTTTCCTTCTAGAAAACTCATATCTTCTACCTTTCAAACATCACATGCATATGATCAACACCTTAAAACCTCCACCATCCTCCTTGCTATCCTCCCATACCAGTGTCAGAGGCTCATGTTTGTTCTTCTACAGTAGAAATTGTTATGGTTTTATCTCCTTGGGGGCTTCCAATTGGAAATATCACAGAAAGATTTCTGTTCAACTGCCACCTAACTGAGAAAATAATTTAAATCAATGGGAAAATTTGGTCTTTCCCATTTCACTTCCTCTATGAATCTTTCAATGGGAGATTCAAATCCCAATGTTCAGCAGGCTCTGATATTCTCTGTCTTCTGTTTCTTCTATATCATTATTTCCTAACTTTTATACAGGTACTCTTTCTCTTTGGTGTTCAGCCAGCCATGGGACTGCTGCTTTTTTCTTTGCTGATACATGGTCACAAGCCCTTATTCATTAGGAAAACCTCAACATCAATTATGATGACACAGACCCCAAATTACAGGATCCTCTTTGATGCCAAACACTTAAACTTTTAAATGTTCACATAAGCCACTTACAAATGTATCTCTGTTTATAACCTCTATCTATCCAGATTTTCTCCTCATGTATCCAACAATCATTATGTTGCAATAGGTACTCTGGCTTCCTATTCAAGTGCTTATCATCATCCCCAGTGGCCTCACTGCCTCCCCTATAGAGCCCCATCTCATTCTACACAACTTGAATTTTTCTTTCCAGCATCCTTTTCCCCTTTCACTTGTCTTCTGATTACACACAATTTTACAATACTTGCCTCCTCTTCTAAACTAACTGCAACCAACCAACAGAAATTATACAGTCAAGGAGACTGATATCATTGTATGCCAGTCAACAGCAAGCTAGACTGGTTCCTGAGAATCTTGTAGATCCACAGCAACAGCTGTCCTATTCCCACACATTCCAAACTATCTGACTTCTCAAGCCCCTGGCATTGCCATTATTTTGTCTCAGCAAACAACCTTGCCCCATACTTCACGGAAAAACTAAGGCCACTGGGCATTAATTATTCTTAATTTCCCATCACATACCTCTTCATATCTATGTCCAGCCTCAAGAAGAGAAATTTTCATATCTTGGTAGACACTGATTCTTCCATCTGTGCTGTTATCCCCATCTCCATTAGGGCAGAGTTTGAACTTTGGGGTCTTTTCTTTCTTTTTTAATTTTCTACAATACTATCCTTTCTTCTTTATTCCTTTATCTTCAGTCTTTATATATTAACACCCACCCACATCATATAAGTTTTTTTGCATATCAAACTAAAGAAAATCTTTCCTTTAACCCTTACCCACCTTTCTCTATTAGTACAGTTGGATACCTGCAAAGAATAATGCACGATTGATATCTTAATGTCCTCATCACCCATTTGTTTCTCAATCCACTACAATCAGGATTCCAATTACATTATTTTGACCAAGATCAAACAATCACTAAATGCTAACT